>MQRK01224714.1:4855-20654 GCA_001938485.1 Girardia tigrina
GATTGTTACTAAAAAGCAGTAAAGAGGAAATAGCAGTTACTAATAGCAGTAATTCAGAAATCCGCCCCACGTTTTTGGTTAGGTATAAAATTTCTCACATGTCTAGAAAAAAATAATTTTCCTCTTTTTAGTGCATTGGTAATGCTTGAAAAATGTGGTTGTTTTTATAAAACATTTTTTTATTAATATTATTATTTTATTTAATTATATCACTTATATATATTGAACTTACCTATATATTACAAGCAATCAAACAAACAAATCAAAGATGATAAAGATTACAGATTGCCATTCAAAACCAATGATAATCTTCTCGATTTGAATAATCATGAGAATATTTGTTGATCTGATCAAGTAGAGGAAGGGAGTATTCGGTATAATATAACGATAATAATAATAATAATATAATAAAAATTTAAATTTGAATTCCGAACACATGTGATAGTCGTTATTGTCATTTACCTCGTGACATTGATAATTCATCATTCGAAACAGACCTTTAACAGCTTAAACATAGAAGCAATCACTAGCCAGAACTTTATTACCAATATTAAACAGAATATGACAATAACGATGACCACGTATTCAAAGGACAGTACATTCTCCTTAATTTTGAGACGCATAGAGTAATATCGGATTTCTTTAAAATATTAAACTTACCTTAATAATTTTATTAAATTACTACAATTAATATTAAATTAAATGCAATAAATTTAAAAATAGTTAAAATTTAAATTCTAAAATCCTTATAATTATTTATTTTATTTAGAATAAATTATTAATATTATCTTATTGATAACATAGTGAGTATAACTATTTAAATAATTAAAATTTTTTAATATATATAACTTGCTATAATATTTATATTAATTACTAAAATTATTATTAAATTGATTACCGTAATTAAAAATGTTTAAAATTAAAATTTTAAAATTATTATACTTCTTTATATTTCACAAATTTATTATTTATTAAAATAATTTCAATAGTTACTAAATTTGTAATAAATCATTTCATTCATTACACGAATTTAATAATTACTGTAAAAATTAAAAAAATAGAAACTTTTAAATTAAAAAGACGAGGTAAATGTTCATATGATTGAATAAACGTGCACATAATATTGTGATTTTCGATTTTTTTAATTAATCATGATTTAAAATAGCGAAGATTATTTAAAAAAATATTGAATAGAAAAAATTAAAATATTTAAATTAAAAATTAAATTATTGTATAGAAAATAAAAATTATTGCCGAATTGATTAGCAAATGAAAAACAAAATTTCTTTAAATTTGTTAAACTAATTAATTAATTTTTATTTTTGATAACTTGATTTTAAATCTAATTTTTTATATTCTAAAATAATATTACTTTTAAACTATAAAAAACATTTTATTGTAAATCACTAATTACTTTTTTAATTTCAAATAAACTAAAATATTAAAAAGGATTTAAAACTCAAATTTATTATTTTTAATAATTATATATTTTTAAATTATAATTTATTTCAATTATATTACGAAACTTTATTTTAAAATTTTAAATGAAAATATTGTTATCAAATTTTAAAAAAATATGTTTGTTCACTATTCTTTTCTTATCCTCTTTTGCTTATATTCATCTCGTCAAAATAATAACTACAAAATTTAAAAAATAAATTAAATTTAAGATGTGCTATAAGTTATTGAATAAACATATAAAAATAAGTTTAAATTAGTGAATAATCATTTAAAATTCAAAATAAAAATATTTATTTAATAAATCTAAAGAAATTATATTCTTTCTTTTACTAACCAATTCGCCCATATTTGTTTTTTAAATAATCTTTTTTAAATAATATATGTAATTTCCTTTTAAAAATAATTTTATTTATTCTAAAATAATATTTTTTTAAACAATAAAACACATTTTATTGTAAAACATTAAAAAAACATTTTAATGTCAAATCAATTAAAATATTAAAAATTATTTAAAACTCAAATTTATTATTTTTAATAATTATATATTTTTAAATTATAATTTATTTTAATTATATTACGAAACTTTATTTTAAAATTTTAAATGAAAATATTGTTATCAAATTTTAAAAAATATGTTTGATCACTATTCTTTTCTTACCTTCTTTTGCTTATATAAATCTCGTCAAAATAATAACTACAAAATTTAAAAAAAAAATAAAATTTAAGATGTGCTATAAGTTATTGAATAAACATATTAAAATAAGTTTAAATTAGTGAATAATCATTTAAAATTCAAAATAAATATATTTATTTAAGAAATCTAAAGAAATTATATTCTTTCTTTTACTAATCAATTCGCCCATATTTGTTTTTTAAATAATCTTTTTTAAATAATATATGTAATTTCATTTTAAAAATAATTTTATTTATTCCAAAATAATATTTTTTTAAACAATAAAACACATTTTATTGTCAAACATTAAAAAAAGTTTTAATGTCAAATCAATTAAAATATTAAAAATTATTTAAAACTCAAATTTATTATCAAATACATTTTATTTGAAATAAAACATATCTTTTTTCTTTAATCATATATTTTGAAAAATTTTTAATTTTATAAAAATTGAAGATGGAAGACAATTTTGAATGCCAAATTTGTTGTTTTGAACTTGAAAAAACTAATTTCGTAACATATAATGGTTGTGGTCATACATTTTGCATAAACTGCTCTAAAAGTTGGTTGATTAAAAAATCTATTTGTCCTTTAGACAAAAAAGAAATTAATTCTTTGACATATTTCAATAAATCAAATGGTAATTTAATTACTAGAAGTGTCAATAGATACGTAAAAGAAGCAAAAATCGAAATAATTAAAGATATTATTTCTGAAGAATGTAATACCCTAAAAGAAGTTTCTTCTCGCATTATATCACAATCGAAACAATACAAGACACAAATTATTGATAAATTAAACAACTTAATGTCATTGAATAATGAAAATAATCATGGAAAATTAAGAAACTGTATTGAATTGTTTGGCAATTTTACTGAAACACAAATTGCAAATTACGACAATGGAAAAAAGTTTAAAGATGCTATTTCACAATACGAAAGAAACGGTTATTGGAGAAACGTTAGAAAAAGTTTAAGACAAAATATGAATTTTATAAATATGGTTCCACAGTGCATTGCCAATTTAGTCAAAGTGAGTAATTGTCAAAAAGATTTGCTCCGTTTACTAAAAACTTATTTTGAAAGATATTCAATTGAAATATTCTATCAATGCAACCATAAAACACGTTTAGAAAATTTGATAAATATGTTTGACGAAATAAATAGAGTAATATGTGTAAATGCGGAGAATACTAAATTAATTCTGCTCCATTTCGGGAAATCTATACAATATGATCTTGGTGATGATTTGAATAGTACTTATAATAATTCGTGCCACTTGTGTAACAAATCGTTAGGATCAATGAACCAATTTCAATGTACCAGTTGCAGTCGCGGATTTTGTGAAAATTGCCAAAAATCATTTTATATCACGAATCAGAAATGTTTATTCGGATGCAAAAACAATTATCAATTATTTGATTTAAACAGATCTTTCATTCCTCAAACAATGGAAGATGCCACAGAAATATTCAATTTAAGATGTAACAATAGTTTTGGGAAAATATTTTGCCAATTTCAAGAATTATTTGAAATAGTCCAAACATTAGTGAACAATGATGATTGTGATTTGATAGTAGAAAAGAAGATGAGCACGATTAAATCAATGTTGATTGATTTGGAACTAAATGAAATGGCAATGAAGAATGGCATAATTTTCGAATCAGTAAATGATAAATTATCGAAAAAAGAAAAAGTCAATTTCAAAAGTCAACAAGAATATATTAATCAATTATCAGAAGAATTGTCTAAATTAATGACAACAATTAGCAAGTATAATTGCAATATTGATACGATTGAGACGTCAAAGTCGATAATGGGTCAAATAAGATATGTTGATCATATAATCTACACAATTAATAATTTGTGAAACATGTTGTAAAAATAATATTTTGTCTTATTTTAGTTATATTTTTTTTAGTATTTTTATTATTTATTAATAATAAAAATATTTTATTATTATTATTTTTTAAAATTTTAAATATTTTTAATTTAATAATTGTTGCAAATAAATTAATAATAATAGTAGTAATTTATAAAATTTTTTATCACAAGTACAGTTGTGATAAAATAAGAATTGTTGGGAAATTAAATAAAAACATATTTTAAAAATGCTGTGGAGCCTTGCGATTAATCCTTTTACAGCAAATTTTTAAACAAAAAAATTTTAAACAGCAAAAATTTAAAAATCGTTGAATCTTTAAATTGTCTATTTATAAATTTGGAGATCGAAACAACAATATTAAAATTTTAAGGTATTTATAAAGTACTGTATTAATAAAGGTTTTTGAATAGAAGATAATGTTCTTCAGAATTTTTTAAAAAATACATTTTTATTGAAATAATATTTGGAAATTATGTCTAGTCTTCATTTCTATTCGTCATATATAATGGACTCCGCTTGTCTCAAAGTGCCCCTGCCAAAAAATTTGATATAGCCATAGTATCACCTTCCATTACTTAAGACGCAGCAATTTATCAACCATTGTGGTAATGATAAAATGACGATTCTCATGTAATGAATTTTATAAAATAAAATTTATAATATCATTTTTAATTAAAAAATCTTTGGCGAAAAAGCTTTATTAATATGCTCATAAACAATGAATAATGGAAAAGACATTATTAGACTATGATCTCTAAAACAATGTGAATAACATTTTAATGCGATCACAAGCGTGAAAAATAATCAAGAAATGATTATTGTACTTTTTAAAATACTGATTGATTGAAGAGCAGGCGCAGCGCGGCCGCGGTGCAATGGCAGAGAGGGGCAAGCGGCGGGTCGCGATTTATATACCTTTATATTACTATACCCGATTTAAATCTCGAACCCAGATCTGTCTTCATCGTTTCAATGTCAATCAAAGATCAAAAACGCATTATTCTCTCAAAATAATTTATTTTATCTCAAAATTCTTCACCATACAAAACATCATCAATTCATCTTCCATCATATTATCAAACTTTAATTCATAAATCAATTCTGATAAACATCAATTCAAATTTCTGTCCATCTTTTCTTTTGGTTCATTTAAACAACCTTTTTTGGCTCTAATGAGCGCATTGGGAATCAAAGTAATGGAAATTTTCTTGGCTTAGTTGAACTTCCAAATTAATATGATACGATATTATTAGACCGCGTTCCAAAAGTCCAAGCAACACAAGAAGAAAAAAATAGATTGCAAGTTCATTATCTTTCAACAAAAATTCAAAACGAGTTTATCGACATATGTGGCTCATTTGTTCAAAGAAAATTATTGATGAAATTAGTAACGTTAAGTATTTTTCTATTATTGCTGATGCAACCCCAGATTTATCTCATAAGGAACAAACAACTTTGATCATTCTTTATGTTAAATCAAGTGAATTGAATTTTTCAATTGAAGAACGCTTCATATGTTTTGATAATTTTTCGGAAAAAACTGGCAGAGAAATTGCTGCTCGCTTATTGTGTCTCTCAAAAGATTTAAAATTGAATTTTCAAAACTGTGTTGGGCAAAGATATGATAATGGGGCCAATATTCCTGGAAAATATAACGGTGTACAAGCACTTCTTTTGCTCGAAAATTCCAATTGCTCTTTCAGTACCTGCGGCAATCATACTTTAAATCCTGTTGGAGTTAGCGCAGCAGAATCTTGTAAAGAAGCAATAAAATACTTCGGAACTATTCAGCATTTATATAACTTTTTAGTAGCAGTCCAAAAAGATGGGGGATTTTAAAAAACCATATGCATGGAATTTCTTTATACAACATTTTAAAAACCAGATGTTCTGCAAGAATAGATGTAGTTAAACCAGTAGCCCTTCAATTAAAATCCTTATTATCAGCTATGAATGAATTTGAGGTACGCAGTCTTCCAGCTGAGGCTCAGACTCATGAAATTCTTTAAAAAATATCTTACATCATTTGAATGTGTTTTGATGTCTACAATTTGAATGAAAGTTCTTGTTTTATTGCATCAAACAAATCTAATTCTCCAAACTCAGAAAGCAACACTGACAATAGAAAGAAATAATATTGACAAACTTATTGAAGATAGAAAGAAATAAGAATGGATGGAATTTGCTTCTTTCGAAGTCAAAGAAAATCGCATCAAATAATGAAATCGTTGCAGAATTTGCGAAAAATCGCCGACTAAAAGATCAAGTATCTACAGAAGCTTATTTTTACAACATATTTAACGAGATTATTGACGCAATATTAAATGGACTTAAGGAAAGATTTAAAGCTGCTTCTTCTATATGTAACTTATTTTAAGTTCTATGGAATTTTAATGATGTGAAAGAGAAGAGCCTAGTTGTAGCAGCAAAAAAATTACAAAATAAATATGAAAATGAAATAAGCGAAGAAATTGTTGAGGAAATTATATTTCTTAAAAGAATATATAAATCCAATTTTAAAGGTTACACAAAACCGCCTGAACTTATAAAAGAAATTATTGAAATGAGTTTTGTAAACGTTTACCAGAATATTTCTATTGCCCTTAGATTATTTTTAACCATTCTAGTAAGCGTAGCAATAGCAGAAAGAAGTTTAAGAGCTCTCAAACGAATTAAAAATTATTTGAGGTCAACAATGACCCCGCATTGCAAGTTGAAGGAATGGAGGTCGAAGATATAGAAGAACTATTGGATTCGCATAATGAAGAGATAACAACTTCTCAATTAATGGAAATTGAATTTCAGACAGCACACAGTAGTGATTCTGAGGAAACAATCGAAGATATTGCCATAGAACAAACGTTTAGGTCAAGCTTTTCAATTAATTGATCAAGCTCTGTAGATATTTAATCAAGATGACCCTTATCACGAAAGAAGTTCGAGGGTAAACAGATCAGTTCTGGGTAGCATAAATTGCTATAAAGAAATTTATGCGAAAAACAAGACAATGCAATACAAACCACTTTGGAAAAATTTTTTAAAAAGTAAATTGTGATTTTGAAAGAAGTTTTGATAATTATATTTATAATGCATACTTACTTTTTACTGATTTTATATTATTAATTAGTTTTAATGGATTAAGAGCCCAATTTTCTTACTATTTCTTGATAACCATTTGTTTTATTTTGATTTCTATTTAGATAGATATATTGTAATAGTCTTTCTGATCGATATTACCACATATTCGTTATGCGTCGAAACTCATTTAGCTTCTCAACTTTCGGAACCGAATAGAGACGTAAAGCGGGGCCTTGGTGTAATTAATTATTTTATTTAGAATAAATTATTAATATTATCCTATTGATAATATAGTGAGTATGACTATATAGAATAATTAAAAAAATTTATATATTTAACCTGCCTTAATAATTTTTATTAAATTTCTAAAATTATTATGGAATTGATTGTCATTGTGAGAAGTGTAACATCAAAGTCAATTATTCAATTTATACATTTATTATAAAGAATTTTTAAACAAAATTTTCTATTATTAATAATCAATCTGCCGATTTCTATTTTCAAATAATTTTTCATTTATTTAAAATTTTAATGAAATCAAAATAATATTTATTTTTTTTAATTTAAAAATTTTAATAAAAATATTTTTGACAATTATTTTTAACATATATTTAATTTTTAATTTTTTTGCTTATTTTAATCCTTTTATAATTTTATTTTTCAAATGAAATATTATATGTTGTTTTTAATTTTGCATTAATTAAAAATAATTTGTTTTAATTTTATTCCTAATTTATTATTTTTAGGGATTTTCATTGCCCAAAGGTAGAAAAAAATGAACAATATGTAAATATAAAAATACAGATATAGAAATTAGATATAAATTTATATAAAACTTTCTTAATATTCATTCACTTATAAAATAAAAAAAATATTAGAACTAAGACATTATCAGCATAAAATATTTTTTAGATTTTGGTACACTTAAATTAAAAAAATATTATACGTTTTAAATAAAATTAATTTCATATTTTTAGGACTGTTTTGGAACTTTATGGTCGTTTCAGTGGTATTAATCGAAAAGTTCAATTGAAATACAAAACGAAATTCAAATCTACTCCTCTACCTTCAAATGATCAAAGTACTCCATTAATACTAATTTTAAAATGGGGAGGAGAATTAACTGGCCTTGGTAAAGTTGAAGCTGAAAAACTTGGACGGACATTTCGTTGTTTATATCCAGGTGGTACTGGTCGTCTTGGAGAGTCATCAGAAACTGGTCTGTTAAGATTACATAGTACATATAGACATGACTTAAAGATATATGCATCAGATGAAG
This sequence comes from Girardia tigrina, assembly GCA_001938485.1. NCBI lineage: Eukaryota > Metazoa > Platyhelminthes > Tricladida > Dugesiidae > Girardia > Girardia tigrina. The sequence continues at coordinate 13,231 of MQRK01224714.1, forward strand.
GTAGAGTTCAAATGACTGCAGCAGCTTTTGCTAAGGGTTTTCTTGCTTTAGAAGGAGAATTACCTCCTATTTTAGTTCAGATGGTAAAAAGTGCTAATACAAATGGACTATTAGATAATGATAATGAGTCTGGTTATAATCAAAGATTAGTAAAAAACAGAATAACTGATTTACTGTCGCAAGAAAAGAATCTTTCAATTGAAGATTATAAAAATTTAGCGCCTTGCAGTTCGCCTGCTTTGATAAATGCATTAAAATGCATTGACAATCCAGTTCAAGCATGTCGCCAGCTTTTAACATATATAAGTAACTTTTATGACTTTATACAAGAACTATACAAGAAGAAGTTTTATAATATACCTTTGTATCATAATGAATCATGGCAATTGCTATTACGGCGCTGGAAAAAACTCAAAAAAGAATTTAAACCCAATGATAAGTTTGATTTGACTAAAATTCCAGACATTTATGACAATGTCAAATACGATCTGCAGCACAATTTCCTGATATTGAAAATAGAAGATGTGATTCAGTTTTTCAAACTGGCCAAATGTCTAGCTGATATAATCGTCCCACAAGTAAGCTTATGTTTTGCTTTAAATGTCTGCTTCCTGTCTGGACTTGTTTTTTCACGTCTAAACGTATAAATTAATATGCAATACATTTTTTCACAGATTAGCAAGCTCCAAGGAAAGTTTGATACCGGAGTTTCGTCCTTGATCACTGGAAATCGGAGTAGAACTCAGAATATTAATTGTACCAAGATTGTATTGTACTTAGTTTCTTATCACAACAATGTCTGACTAAAGAAAATCTATGTTCAACTTCTGATGTCGGTTCCCGAAACGTTTCGTTAAATCGTTTATAAATATTTATTTAGGAACGTCTCAAGTAAAACATTCCATGGAACATTTGTCAAAATAGAATTAACCATATGTTTAAAATGGCCGTTTAAATGATTATTAGCAACATCGCAATTTGAGTGTAAACATTTATTAACAACACAAACATTTTTACTTACAATTTCTGCGGGACTCGACATTCTTGATTATTTTATTTCTGTTCGTATTTGAAAGTCCCTCGGAAACCAGGTCGAATCGTAAACTGGACGACTTATTTCCCATACAGATTTTTTCGCTTCATCAGAAATAATAACAGGCCACATTAGATAGAAGAGACTGACCATTTTTCATTTATCACTTCAATCTCCGATCTAAGTTCTACAAAACAAGCGTTATTTTATAACATTTTAAAAACGATAGATTTAAAAACCTTAAATATTAATTTATGTGACATCCTCTTGATATTGAACGATTATAGAACTTAACTGTTTCAACACAAAATCTATTAAGGAAAGCCAGGAAGACTAAATTAAAAATTGGTAGATATTAACATGCATTAAATTAATAACACTTGATCTGGAAATCTATAGCTGTTAATGTACATAACAATTTTGAACGCAATAAATCATTTTATTTGAAACTTTCCTTTCTTTTCTTTTCATATTTTTGTATTTCCATGAGTAGTACTATATTTATGCAATGGAACTTCAATCGGAAAGACACTCTGTATTGACTTTAGCTTCTAGACTATTAATATTTAAATACAACTATTTTAATCTTAATTTTCGGAATTATTTATTACAACCTTTAACAGTGCTTTCATAATTAGAGTGCAGTAAACTCTAGGATTTGCTTTCGAATCAATCACAGCTTGGAATCTTCTTGTCATTGAGTCAATAAGGTCCTATACGTTTTCCTTTGTCATTATACAGGGTGATCATAAAGTAACTACCGGGTTTTAAACTGCAATAACTTTTGAATTATATTGTATTTCTTTTTAATTATAAAGGCATCCTAAAGYTTATTCTTTAAAATTTAATTAAAAGTACATTTTGTTTAAATGTATTAATTGTTGTTATTGTTTTAAGCGTAAAATTCAAAATGGATGTAAATCAGCGTGTAAAAATTGTTATTTTATTTGTTATGCATGAGTCAGTGACTTTAGTAAGAAGAAAACTTCAACAACTTAAATGGAAAAATATTCCAACCGAAAAAAGTATTAGAAGTATCTTCAAAAAGTTTGAAGAAACAGGAAGCGTTCTAAATGCTTCACTTGTTATGTGTGAAACGTTAATTCAACCGATAGATGCAGATGAAAATTTTTATTAGTAACCTGATATTATCTGATGAGTCAACTTTCCATCTTAACGGCATTGTAAACAGACATAACTGTCGCATTTTGGACACTGAAACACCAACCGAAACATATCTGAGGTTACAGGCTCTTGAAAATGTTAATGTTTGGATGGGGTTGTCTTCAACTCGTGTTTAAGGGCCCTTTTTATTGAAAAAAACATAAAAGCGGCTCTTTACCTGGATATGTTAAAAGGTTGCTTTATGCCATCGTTATCAAGAACATGCAAACGGAAAGCTGTGTTCCAGCAAGATGGAATACCTGCCCATTATTCACTGATTGTGTGACAATTTCTGGATGAAGCGTTTCCACAACGTTGGCTGGGACGATGTGGTCCATATGTATGGTGGGTTTGGTCACCTGATTTGACACCACTCGATTTTTTTGTTGGGGTATTTGAAGAATGAAGTGTATAAGAGAAAACCAGAAACAATTCAGCAACTTAAAGATTTTATTTGCCAAGAAGCGGTAAAAATAGATGGTGAAATGTGCCAAAATGCCATTAAGTCTTTTCATGGACGCCTTAAACACTGTATTGATGAATATTATTCTGTTGAATATTATTAAATTTTAAAAAATGCTTTTTTGTTATTTAAAACCATTTTTTTCATAATGTTTTGTCAAAAAAAGTTATTGCAGTTTAAAACCCGGTAGTTATTTTATGATCACCTTGTACATTTGGACGAGGCTATAATTTCTTTGATCAAGAACTGTCATTTTCCATAGTCCTTTGTAGCAGCTGATAGATTCAATATTGACCATAAAATCTTGATAGACTGTTTCCAGAAATTGAAAAATCATCTCGTGAACATTGATGGAATATGATGTAGTGTTCCATAAAACAACATCTTGGATTGAAGAATGACACGTATATGTCGTAAAGCACTGATAGATTTTTATATTACCTGGATTCGTCCAACAATTTCTAAAGGTATTTTCCATTAACAGCAATATTATTTGCATGAACACATTTATTTATAACACAAATAGAATAGGCATTACAATTACTACAGTAGCATTTTTAGACTAAACGTCTTTTGGTCGATTGACCATGAACCGACATGAGGATTTTAATGGTAATTTTGTTTAAGCCGGACATTTTTTGACAAGAAAGCACGTGTAATACTTTTGGTTACAAGTGTCATCTACTTCGATTTATTAATTTTTTAGTTTCGCTTTCTGAAATCAATTAATTGAATATCAATAATTACTTAACCTAATTATTTCAATAAATATAAATAAATACAATTTTAAGTTATTTTTATAATTATGAATTTTAAAGTTACTATTTCTTTTTGAATTAACATTAAAATACTTTCAGACAATGAAATGTTTTAAGCTTCATTAGCGACAGGTACTAAAAAGTATCGGTCTCCTCAGCCCGACGCCGAACATTTTCACTACTGGATTATGTCCATCACGATGAAATATTTGGATTCACGTTCAAATTGTTCATTTGATTTAAACATTTTGATACTATAATATCAAATTTATTGAAGTGATATTATATTATCAAAATGTTGAATTTCAATGAACTATTCAAATGTGATTTTCGCCGTGATGTACAAGCCCCAGCAAAGAAATATGTGAGGAGACGAGAACCTTTTTTGTTTCTCGTTGCAACCGGATGTTCTGGATATTGTTTCTTTTAGTGTGACATGGCGAGAGCTTCCATATTTCCATGGCTTTGAACAATCAAATTAGCATTGTGCTTTTAAATTAGTCTTTCTTAAATAATAATAGTTATAAATGGTGTTTCTGAAATTTCTCAATCCTTCAGAAAGTCGTACTTTTATCATTTTAGAACATTCCCAAAATCCTCCTTGTTTTCTTGAGTGTGAATTTTATCCGACATTAGTTACAAGTTAGTCTTTATTTTTCTTTTTAGTCATTTTTTGATAATTTTCACACCATGAATAAGGAAAGAGTCCAAGTTCTGTAAACTAGTCTTTGTTTTTGTTTTCACAGTACATTTTTGATGCTAAATAAATTAATGTCTGTTTTTCTGTATTATTCTGTTTCATCTCTTTCATTTAGTTTTTCTACAAAAACATCCAGGAATGGAAGATTGTTATTATTCTCCATTTCTATCATAATATTGATATTTTGATGAATGGAATTAATAAAATTTAAAAATGTTTTTGTACGAGATTTATCTTTGAAAACCAAAAAAAACATCATTCACTTATCTTTTATACACAGATGTATGTTCTGTGATATATTCGTAATTAATTTTAGTATAAAGACTTTGGTAAATCAAAATAAACTTAATAAGTTTAGAATAAAATATGTGTAATAAATTTGAAATGAAATAGTTTGATAAAAATTTTTTAAATGTAAGACATAATTAATATTTGATATAAAAATAGGTTTTTAACCCCTTTACCGTGTGTCACGAGTTAACTCGTCATATGAAATCTTGGGCTTAACCATACATCACGAGTTAACTCGTCTTCAGATAAATCTTTATTTATTATGATTATAATTTATGCATACATACAACATAACAAATCAAATAATGAAAGAAAACAATTACACAGTTTTCAAAAAAAATTTTTTTCCACGGTAAAGGGGTTAATTTGAAAAAATAATTTAAAATAACAAATTATTAAGGTTCAAATTAAAATATTTTTAATTAAATATGAAGTAATAATATATTTTAAAATAATTGAAATATTAAATTATTTATCAATATTTTAAATTTCTCATTTTTAAGCTTAAACTAGAAAAAGACCGTCATATATGACAGGTGAGCTGCATTTTCGTCTATGAAAGTTTCTGCTTTAATTTTTAAATCTTAATTATTATAATTTATTGTTTCGAATTCTGTGTTGATTTAACAGTCAGTCAAGTAAGTCGGCCTCCCAGCGTCTTTCAGCGAAGGAAGGAAGATAATGATTGAACGTATTTATTAAAAAATTAACTTAAATCTTTTAACTTAAAATTAACCATAACCTAAACCGTAACCCTCACATCTTACCCTACTCCTAAATCCTAAACCCTAAATGAAATTTTGATATTATTATTTGTGACAAAAATTTGCAAATTTATACTAAATTGATTTTTAGCAAAATAATTAGTAAATACGTGATAAAAATCGTCAATTATCAATTGAATCAATATGTTATTAGTATTGTCATAATAATTTTCACGAAATTCCTTGTAGGAATCATTCAAATCGTCATTATTCGAAATCGGTATCGATTTAACAATTAAATGACCTGCACGGTTTCGGTCAATTTCGTCGGCTTCCCAGAATCTCTCGGCAAAGCCGCTGTACCGATACAACCGTCTCGATGCAGGCATTTCAGATGGACCACGTCCATACATTTTCGTCATAACTTGACCGACAAACAAACACACTTTTTAGACAAATATGTGTGTTTGTGCGAAAAAAATGAAGGGTTCATCAGAAATTTATTCAAAAAAACTTATTTAAAAAATATTTTATTTTGTTGTCATAAAATAAGTGTTAAAAATGTCAATTTCTGAATTTTCAACACTTGAATTAATTCAAACCTAACATACCTTTTAATGAACTGCATGAATTTTGAAACAAAATTGGAGTAAGTAAACAACTAATTGAAAAGCCGTCTTTCTTAATGTCCAATTTATTATTGAAAAGAAACAATGCATTTTAATCAACAGTTTCCACTCAGCTTCTGGATGCATATTGTTAGAAGACAAAGATTCTACTCTAAAATATATTTATTAAACTAACATACAAACACACATACATAATTTATATACTAAATAAAAGGAGAGTCAAAGGTTAACTCTGTTCTCGACCCGGTAATAGTTATATAATAAAAATTTAGAAATATTCTAAATTTATCGATTACATAATATTTTATTTAATTAATTTTAATTTAATTTTGTAATATCTCACACATGTTTCTTGTTCTCCTAATCAAATTACTTTCCCGTATAACTTACATTTTTTAAATATAATTTCGTAATAGTTTTATTAATTTTTTAATATACATTTTTTAAGTTTCTAAATTATTTTTAAAAAAATTTAATGCAAAACGTTTCATAATTTAATAATACTGTTAAATGTTTATTTGATTTCTTTACCCAAGACTTAATTTTTAATTATCGGATTATTAAAAATCTCAAATAAAAAATAAGAACTAGATTTTGAAACTACCCTGACAATTTTGTGTAGATTTATTGAAGACTGTGGTATCCAGAAACGATAGTATAGACCATTTATCATCATATGCTGCACCTTTGCGGCAATAGTGGTAAAAATAAATTTGATATCAGTAAACTTGTCAGCGTCAATAATTTGGATCACCACTGTATTTATTTAGATAATGCCAAAAAAATAAAATAGCGATATAAAATGCTTGTGATCGTTGTTTATTTTTGTACATTGTCATCTAAACAAATATTAATATATGTTCAGTAAAGTTCCTTTTAACCGCCAAAAAAGAGACCTGACAAAAATGTGGCGGTTAACAGAAACTAAGGAATAAAGTAAAGACGCCAGGAAGTCGACGAAATCAACTAAAAATCGTGCAGGTCGTTATTAGCCACTAAAATATTCTCATTTCTCTCAATTTCACATAAAAAGTTTCTATCAGTCGCCAATGTCTGCTAAGCTCCATTTTTTAAAATCTAATGGTTAAAAGGAACTTTACTGAAATTTAAAAATTAACAAAAACTTTAAAATTTGGATGCTTCGGATGTGTCTCGATCCGGGATCAGCGTTTTCATAAATCTTCACCATATCAATCTTAAACATATCAACATCATTCACAGAGCTCCGAGGGACGAGTCTCAACCCTGTGCTGGGCCCTATTTTAATTTTTTTTAAATGGCGTTTAACAGAAATTAGTGGCTGATAGAAACTTTCTATGTGAAATTGAGAAAAATCAGAATTTTTTGGCGGTTAAGAGGAACTTTACTGTTATAATATCAGAAAAAAAGAATTTAAATTGTTGAAATCCTTTGTAACGATATACTGAATTATTATTATACTGACATGTGGATATTTCCCAGGAATATGGGATAACTAATGAAGAGAAATTAGTCATTGGTCGTAGTATTTGCAGTCCATTGCTCAGAAAAATATTAGCTGATGCGATGTATAATGACCCCATCAACTTTGTTCAACTTAATCCTGAGTAAGCTTTAATATTTTTTCTTAAGTTTTAATTGCGATTCTTTATACTGAATAGTTCATATTTTAATTTATATTATATATATATATATATATATAT
>MQRK01224717.1:1629-14492 GCA_001938485.1 Girardia tigrina
CCGTCCATCCTCGCAGCAGATGCACAGAGCGCAACGTCCTGCTGCGGCTTGTTCACCGTAAATGCATCGTTGCCAAGCATATCACCAAATCAAACACATTTCTTAGTCGACACTGGTTCTTCACTTTCCGTTCTTCTACGTACTTTCTTTCCGTTCGCTACGCAAACCGCATTACGTTTCACCGCAGCCAATGGTTCCCCTGTTGCAACTTTTGGAAAACAAAAAATATCTTTTCACATCAAATCCTCAACCAGTTCTTCGAATGGAACTTTATGATGGTCTCTGTCACCCAACCAATCCTTGGAGCAGATTTTCTCGATGCGCAGGATCTGGTCGATTGCAGACGCAAGACTCTGATTTTCAGACATCAACTTCACACTCGATGATGCCAAAACCGGACCAGCCCGTTATCTACTCACTGACCGAGATTATCAAAACTCTCATATTGAACAACTTCCCCTCCCTCATATCGGAGATCTCGGGGTCAGATTCAGTCACTTCAATAACAGAACACGTGATAGCCACGGCTCCGTGCGTCCCCATCAAAGCGCGTCGGCATGAAATTCCACAGCAACGGAGACAGGCAGTCGAAAAAGAGTTCGAATGTCTCCTCAAAGCCGGCATTGTTCGAAGATCCTCATCACCATGGGCATCCCCCTGCAAATCATAACCAAGAAAGACGGTTCATTAAGGATATGCGGTGATTACAGAGCCGTGAACCAAGTCACGATCGCGGATTCTTATCCTATGCCTTTGATATCAGATATACTACAGCGATTCGCTGGGTGTACAGTATTCTCTTAAATTTATCTAACCAAGTCATACCATCAAATAGCGGTTCAAGAACAATCAATACCCAAGACAGTCGTCACCAAACCCTTCGGTTTGTTCGAATATTGCAGAATGCCTTTTGGTCTTCGAAATGCATCACAGACCTTTCAACGTCACATTGACACAGTACTGAGCGGTCTAACTAACACTACGGCATATATTGATGACATAATTATCGGTTCCCGCGATGAAGTTGAACACCTCGCACTCCTTAACGACGTTTTCAACAGACTTTACATTCACAACCTCAAAATCAAACTGGAAAAATGTAAGTTCGGACAACCTAACGTCCAATTCCTGGGACACCTACTTTCATCAGATGGCATCAAACCCCTCGAGAGTCGAATCAAAACCATAAAATACTTCCCAAAACCGCAGACCGTAACTGCTCTGCATAGCTTCCTAGGAATGCTCAACTATTGTCGAAAATTCATTCCAAACCTTTCAGCTTTTATATGTACACTGTCTGCCCTCGCCACTGGTCCTAAAAAACAATCAGTTCGGTAGAATTCTCAGGCCGATCAAGCATTCGAGACAGTGCGCAACACAATCTCGAAAATCACATGCCTCAACTTTCCAGACCCAACACTACCAATTACGCTCACCACCGATGCGTCTAACAAAGGCATTGGTGCCGTACTGTTACAACTCCGTAACGATAAACCAGAGCTGCTGGAATTTTTCTCAACCACACTTTCATCCCCACAAACTAGATACTCTACGTTCGACTGCGAGTTACTGGCAATTTTTCTGTCCGTTAAACACTTTGAGCACATCTTAATAGGTCGTAAGTTTCGCATTTTCACCGACCACAAACCGATAGTTCATGCACTGGTTATGAAAAACCACTCTCCTCGGCAACAGAGACAAATAAGCTACCTCTCACAATTTGACATGCAAATCAGTTTTATCAGAGGTTCTGAGAACATAGTCGTGACTGCCTCTCCCATATACAAATTTCAAGTCTCGACTTAGATCTATTTTTCAGCCAGGACACTGAGAAATAACCCACCCAACGAAAAGGATCTGTCACACTTTTCCACCCGTCCTTTCGAACGGAATGGAATTTTCTATGATCTGTCTTACCCCGGGTGTCCCCGACCTGTTTTAGCCGATGAACTGCGATTCTCAGCCTTCAAGAACATTCATGACGTTACTCATTCCGGTGTAGCATCAACGTACAATCTTCTTCGAACAAAAGTAATTTGGCCCTTCATGCGCCGAGATGTTAAACTATGCACCAAGAATTGTTTTTCATGTCAGTCCAATAAAATTAACAGACATGTTAAACCGCCTTTAGTCACGTTCCCCACCGGTAGTCGTTTTCACACCATTCATATGGATTTAGTTTGACCACTGCCACCATCTGAAGGCTATATTTATCTCCTCACAATCATAGACAGAAATTCACGATGGCCAGAAGCATTTCCCCTCCGAAACATCAACACAGAGACTATCGCCAAAGTTTTCGTCAACAACTGGATCGCCAGGTTTGGCATCCCCAAATGAATAATAACCGATCAAGGAAGACAGTTAGAATCCCAGCTCTTCCAATCCTTGTTAAAACTCCTTGGTGTGCAAAGGTTTCGAACAACGCATTTCACCCGCAGAGTAATGGCATCGTCGAGCGCTTCCACAGGACATTAAAAAATTCTCTCCGCGCCACTTCGATAACCCGCGACTGGTCAAAACAGTTACCCTTTATTCTACTGGGTTGGCGTAATATCCTAAGCAGTCGATATGGCTGTTCTCCAGCGCAGATGCTTTTTGGTTCAAACTCTACACTTGTCAATGACCTTGTATTTAACAATTGTCCCACGTCTGATATTCACCTCGAATTGGCTAGAAAACACTTCGATCAACTAGACACTACACCAACTTCAACCAAATCCTTCAATGTACACATACCACGAAATTTGTTCGATTCCAAGTTTGTGTGGCTAGTAGTAGAAAACCCCACTTCTCTCCAGGCTCGTTACACTGGCCCACATAAAGTCATTTCGTTCGACCAAACCCACAACACAGAAACGATCCAATTTAAAGGAAAACCTCGCACAGTCAACATCGCCAAATTAAAATCAGCTTCACACATCGCCGACGATATAGATCCAATTCTCACTCACTCTGTCTTACGCAAACATGTCACTTTTGCCACATGGTGCACCCAATCTAACACTCCAATTCTAATCCCCACTAAAGCAGTATAACGGGAACATAGGCGCTCCACTTTTTTGGCAGAGGGCTGATGTAGGGATTTAGTAAAGCATAATTAAAATTTTTTTTAATCAAAATAAAAAAAATATATATTTGCTTGTGCACGCGGTTTTGAAATTTACAAAAAATTTTCCTGGAATAATACTTAAAAAACTATTATCAAATTATCAAATTGTATAAAGTGTAAAAAATATATTCTTTTAAAAAAAATGTATTTGTTTTAACGAATTAAATACACAATTTCTTCACGTATTTGAATATTGTAAACATGGCGATGAATTTATCTCTGTTAAACCCGCTCACCTTACGGGTGAATTTAAAAGAAATTATCGAGTTCGATCAGGCACATATCCGTTCGATCTGTGGTACTTGATCATGAACTGCGGCGATCCAAAATGCAGCGCGCGTGGGTTAGATGGCGGCCCTGTTCTACTACAAGATACACCATCAAAAGACGGTAACTTGATTTTGATTGGAGTCGGTCCTGTCCGCCCTTTTTGGAAGGAAAAACAGTGTGGTTCCAGGCGTACTTCCGCGCGTCAAGCGCAGTCTCTCACGCCCCTCGCTTCATGTACTTATTAATGCGATTTCAAAAAAAGCGAATTTCAAATCGTTATTTAAACAAAAACAATTAACATAATTATAAAACTTAATCAAAAATTAATAATTCTTAAAATTGTACATTTTAAACTGATCTCTGGACCCAGATTAAGTTGTCATAAAGATTAAAAAGAAATTTTATGCTACATCTAATAAACTTATTACAGAAAAATTTCAAATATTAATGTTGTTATAACGCTATAATTTAAGAATATATAATATTTATGATAAATTAAAGAATTTAAAATAAATTAAGAATGTCCAATTTTTCAGGAAGGGCAAGTGGCCCCTTTGCCCATTGGTACCGGAGCCCATAAAAATAAGGAAAGTGATTTTCTTAAAAATTCTTAGTGTCAATAACGCTAAAATAAGTCGCTTTGAGAATGACCTCAGGATTCTCGTGAGAGATTCGATCAACATTTTTTTGTCGCTAATTATTCCCATTTTGCTGAATTATAATATCTGTGATTTATATTTGTAGAGATTTTACCTTCCGGGGTCTGTAATATAATAGGTCTATAAATCGACAATGGGACAGAGTTTCTTTTGTACATTTCAAACTCGTATAAGATCTCTGTCAGATTAGCATTGAATTTCTAGTAATTTTTCTTCCATTTTAGTTAGCTACTGGAAAATGTTTTCTTTGTTTTACGTTATTTTATTTGTTTTTTTGGAACGAAAAGATGACTTTAATGGATAATCAAAAAGAAAACACAAAAACAATGAACCGAAGGAAGATTGGATTGCACTAATTTTCTCTAATATTTAATTTATGTCAAACATTTGGGAACATTTAATTGAGCTTTACTTCATCTTCTGATGCCATATCATCAACAGTCACGACAGGTACTATGAGAACCTGTATTAATCCATCAACCGATCGGTGGGTACAAATTTCTCTAAGTTAATATTCAAAGTTTTTTGGAATACGAACTTCGTTCATCAATCACCAGGTCGTCAAATCACGATGGACACAAAAAGTACACGCCGTTGATTGTCAAACGATTGGCAGCCGTGAAGTTGCTTGATCTCCAAACCTCTATTCATCTAAAAAAGAAAGAAAAAACTCTTTTGTCACCTAAATAACATTAAAAACTTTTATTTTTTAATCGACATTTCGTTCTACAAAACTGTCAATTTATACAAAATTGGAGAAAAAAATGAAAAGCAAAACACATAGAGACCTTTAATAGAAAGATTAAGTCGCCAAATAAGCAATTTTTCAGAAACGAAAACAAACAAATTCAAAAACGAGACCTCAAACTCAACAACAATTTCATTCTTTCCAAGTTTATTAATTCTATCCATTAATTGATAGACCAATTAATTCAACCTATCAATCGGTGTATATATTTTTATTTAAAATTTCAAAATAATAATTTTTACCATTTCTCAATAAATCCCAAAATAATAAAAATGTTATCAAATTATTAAAAATGCATTTAATTTCAATTTTACTAAAAAATATTAAACTTAATTTTAATTCTGAAATTAAAAAATATGAATTTATAAAATGATTATTTTAATTATGTTCGAATAGTCAATCACTTTAAATTTAGATAAAAAATACCAATTTCCAACTCTAAATTCAGCATACTTAAATCAACACACAGCATCAATAAATTTACTCATTCAAACAATTTAAAATATTCCTCACAATTCCCAAGCAATATTTTCCGAAAATAAATATTGATTTAATTCCTAATCAAATATTATAAACTCAATTGAATAATAATATATAGAATCGGCTAATGATTTACTTTGATCAGAATAGATTACATTTTCTCCTCTTTTTCTTAAATATAAAGCGTATGCTAGTTTTTTATAACAGATTCCGCATCATTTTAGGACAAATAACGCATGCATTATTCAATAGAATTTGCCATAAAATTAAATTGTATAATTTCTCTTTGATCAACGAAATATATTTAACAATTAGTGACCTTGAAAGAGCATTTGTTTTAATATTCATTATTGTAACATGAACTTATTCAAATTTACTCAAATTACAGATGCAATCAAAAGAATTAGTCCGTACATTCACGAGACTCCTGTAATGGAGTCAAAACTCATCAATTCGATATGTGAAAGAAACGTTTATTTCAAATGTGAGCATCTTCAAAAAACTGGCTCTTTTAAAATTCGCGGTGCTCTCAATAACGTAAATCGATTTCTATTATGAATTTTCTATTTATAAATCGATAAAGATGTTGTGTAAGATGGAACGACAAACTGTCAACGGGGTTATCACTCATTCGAGCGGTAATCACGGTCAAGCAGTTGCCTATGCTGCTAAAATTGTAAGTAGAATATTAGATCAACGGACAATTCGTCACTTGACACTTTAGCACTGACATTTTGACAATTTATATTATTTCAATTTATATTTTATATTTACATTTTTGTTTGTCTAATGGTACTTTAAAAAATGTCTCTACATTTATTTTTCAGTTATACAATATTTAATGCGACCTTGCATTGGGAATAGATTCAGCTGGAATTTGTTGTCTCATAATGAAAAAAATAACATACGATAACATTTTAAATTTATTAAAATCAATGATTCCATTTGCTTCACCTGAACGTATTCTTTTTGATTTTAAAATTGCTGTTATAAATGCATTTCAGACCGCCTTTCCAAGTGGAAAAAATAGATGATTTTATTTTCTTCTTTGCCAAAGTTTTATTCGCAAGGTTAATGATCTTAGAATAAAAACGCTTATAAAACAAATGATAGTCTAAGGGTGGCGTAATGAATCTAGTGAAGGCATTTTCAGTTGTTGCGGAAATACTCCCAAAAATGAAAAACTGATTACTGTCAGCGTACATATATCAAAGACAAGAAACAACTAAATTAATCTAGCCAAATTCTCATTAGAATTATGGAATACGTGCAAAGCTGCAGCAAATGGTGATGAAGAACTATGTTGACCGATGGTAATTTGCATTACAAGCATTGTTTTAATGTCGTGATTCAAGGTTGTGGAAATTTATGTTAGGAATTGAGAAGGATATAAAAATTCAAAAAACCATGTTTCATCAGGGAATTTCAGGTGCAGTATTGTCTACGTAAAGAAAATACAGAATTTTGCAAGAAAGAATAAAAACTGCAGTTGAACATAGAATTCTAATTTACTTAAGCTGTATTGGGCATTTGTAGAACATTTGATTATTAAATATATATTTGATAAATATTACTGTTCAACATTTTATTTTTAAACTACATTATTTTTGTTGTGTAAAAATATTTGAATATAAAACATTTTGTGAGGAATGTTTTGAATTGTGTGTTGATATTGTGTATGTTGTATGTTGATTCGTATTGTGTCTCTCCTACCCAGATGGATGATTGGTATTTTCTTTGATTCCTACTAATAAAAAATAATTTAATTTAATTTTAAAGTAAAAAAAATTTAAAATAATTTTTCAATATATTAGGTTGATGCATAAGTTTTTAGCCTATTTTTAATACTTTTATCAAAGAATTTCTAAAGGAACTACAAAATATTAATCGGTGAAGTATTCACCGTTACAATCAATTACTTTTTTGCCATCTTTCCGGTAATTTTATAATTCCATTGGTGAAAAATTTTTCTGGCTTCGATGCAATTTCACACATCACTTTCTTGTTTGAATAGCTTACCAGCCAGAGTATGTTGTAGAGAGCGAAACAAATGGAAATCGGATGGAGCAATGTCCGGAGAATACGCCGGATGCGGTAAAACCTCCCATCCCAGTTCCAAAATTTTATTTTTCGTCGCTTTCGCAACATGTGGTGTAGCGTTATCGTAGAGTATGATGATTTTTTTCATCAAATGTCCATGTTGCGGCTGCAATTCTTTGATGTTTTTGCTCAGTTTCAACAAATGTCCGCTGTAACGCTGTGCCGTGATTGTTTCTCCGGGTTTAAGTAACTCATAATAGATGACCCCTTCATGTCCCACCATATGCAGAGCAACAATTTCTTGCTATGAAGATTAAGTTAGGGCGTTGAAGTTGAAGGTTGACCCGCATCTACCTATGATCTTTTACACTGTGGATTTTTGTAATACACCCATTTTTCGTCCCCGGTGACAATTCTCCACAAAAACGATTTACGGCGGTGACGTGAAAGAAGTGCAATGCACAAATTTAGTCTTTGTGCAATATTTGCATGTGATTACTTGTGCGGAACCCAATGTTCAACTTTAAAAACTTTTCCCATTGCCGTAAGTCTTTGTTAGACCGTTGATTGATCGATTTCGAGGTTCTTAGCCATATCTCTTGTTACCAGGGTTGAATCCTCTTTAAGCAATGCCTCCAATTCCGAATCTTCAGTTTCTTTAGGTTTTCTGCTTCTCTGCTTGTTCTCTAGGTCTTATTCACCATTTCTGAACTTTTTGAACCAGTTCTTGATCGTGGCATATGAAACAATATCAGCTCCATAGGCTTGCGTAACTTGATTCAATGTTTCGGTGGTGTTTTTTTTCCTAAGTTAAACATGAAAAGCATGCAATGTCGAAGATGAATTTTGTTCATTTTTGAACGTCTTAGAAAATACGAGCATTTATTTTTAAATCAATTAATCAATTAAATCATTTAGTTATATTTCTTTATAATAAAGGAAGGGCTAAAAACTTATGCATTTACCTAATAATATTCAATTTTTAATGTAATTTAAAATTTTAATATATTAATTTAATATGTACTTTTTTAAAAATGTTTAGATTTAATTTTAACTAATTAGATTCTTTATAATTAATAAATTTAATTAAAAGATTTTCATTTATTGAAAATAATTAGTATGAATTCAGAAAAAATATTTATCGAGAAAATGTCAAATGGCGAAAGTCTTTTGAATGATTATTATCATAAAAATTTTGATTGTGGTGTTAGTAAATGTTTGAAAATTCATATTGATGTTGTTAATACATTTAATGTTTTCAATTTTATCACTTAAAAAATAAATGAATTTTACATTTGACACAAAAATATTTTTATAAAAAAATTTGAAGTGATACAGTGCTAAGTGATAAAATTTCAAGTGACGAAGTGTCCCCAAATTAGAATATATACAGAAATGGATAGAAATGAGATTATGTCAGTTGAATATTCCGTGTGTTGTTGTCGTTCCTGAGTGTACTCCGTCTATTAAATGCGACAGCATTCGTAATTACGGAGCAACTTTACATTTCTGTGGAAATAAACCGAATGATCGGTAGAGAAATTAGAATCATGTAATTTAAATCAATCAAATTAGGGTGACAACTTGCAATAAATTGGCTGAAGAGTTTGGATACGTCATTATTCATCCGTATGATGACTACGACACAATCGCAGGACAAGTTAGTCGATTGGATTTGATTACTTATTGATATATGTACATGTATACATTTCAATTCTACAGCAATGCATACATTAATCTTTGAATAAGTTTTATTTTCTGTACCTAAATTAATCGGATTTAATTTTGTAAATGTCCAAGATAATAAAATTGATGATAATTGTAAAACACCTCACTTAACAAGGTCAACTCTATAATAAGTGAAATGTTTTATCTAAAGTCTAATATTATTAAGCTGACCCAATAATTTAATTGGGTAAGCTTACTAATATCGAGTTAAAGAAAACAAAAGTAAGAATAATCAGTAATAATATAATGTTGGTAACGATATAATAACCGCAAAAAAATTTACCGTCAGAAAAAAAACAACACAACCAATAGTAAAATAAGTACTTGTCAAATTCGTAAATGAAAATTAATTTTCGTATTCATACAAATCGGAACGATATATAATTAGGATATTGTCGAAATTATACTAATTGATTGTCAGGATATTGATCTAAATCGGAACAATAATACGATGGAATACGTCACAAATGTAGAGATTATAATTTGGCGTGAGATAATAATATTTTTTCTTTTCTTATAATAAGAAGGTAATTGATAAATATCGTTTGCGAGTAATTGTTTAATATCTTCAGCAAGTAATTAATTGTTTAATATCATCAGCAAGTAAGTTAATTTTATTTCGTCGTTAGGATATTTATGATAATTTGTTTATCTGATTATCGATTGCAATTTAAATTAAATTCAAACTGCAATTATTTAGACAACCAAATTAACATAAAATATAATTCTCAGTCTTTCATATTTCTTTAACGTTTATCGCATCTTGGACTGAATAAAAAATGTAACTTCTCTTTCTCGATTTTTCTTTATTTCATTTGACCGTTTGCTTTTTCTTTTACAATTAATTGTCTTTCATTTACCAAAAATAAATAAATAAATACACATAAATGCAGATGTCGGAGTCGAACATCACCCTATCCAAAATTACCAACACACTATATGCAATAAAAAAAATAGCCATGTACATCTAGAAGCAATAAATAAAAAAATAAACACACACCAGTGAAAGTAACGGACACAGGTCATTCGCTTGAGTGAGGTATCACAATAGTCATCACGACTTGCATTTTGACATACTGGACTAGGGTGATCGGGACTGTTGCCATGGTAACGGGCTACCCCCGCCCCGGAGGGTGGGGGAGAACCCGCATTTTCGTCCTACTGATGATCAATTTAATTTATTAACATTTCTGTCTCAAATGAATTGGAATTTCATTAACACCGCAAGCGAGACGCAAACCGATCGATTCGTGTCCGATTTCTCACGCCAAAGCTTACAATTCTCCGGCCGAGAAATCTTCATTCCGAGATTATTTGAAATCGTTCTTAATCTTTTATCACCTCTTTCGATTGGTTCCCATAACAACAGCGCAAATAATAAGATCGATAATTACTATCCGTTTCTCCTTCTCATCTGGCACTTGTACTGGAACGACTCTGGCTTGAAGAAACCGCTGCAAGACGCCATAGAACACGTGATTCCCCATTTCTTGGGTCCGTGCGTTGAATCTGTGGCCGTTTGCATCGACAATCTTCTGAAACCTGGAGATAGTCTCGTTGCATTCATGTCGAGAATGAGTTCTCTCGGCAGTGTCTCCTTGGATATGCGCTTCTGTTGGTACCAGATCAGTGACACTGGTCAATTCAACTATAATTAGAAATTTACATAAAATTATTTAAACTTCATTTTTGTTAAACATTTAATTTATCATAACTAATGAGAATCACGTGATTGTTAAAATTTTATTTTTAAATTTAGGGAACTCTAGGTATCGAATTTTTCAAACAAGTGCCTTTTTTGGATGCTGTTTTAATATCCATTAGTGGCGGGGGCTTATCATCTGGATGTGCCATTGCTCTTAAAAAACAAAATCCCAATTTAAAAGGTCGATAAAAATTTATTTAATTTTTAAATATATTGTAATATTTTTAAACAACATTGTAGAATAACGAAATGACTACTTTGAACATTTAAAAAAATAATATTTGTTGTATTTTGATGAATATTTTCTTAATTTAGTATATTGTGTGGAACCCCAAGGTAAAGAATTGGAAAGAAGTTTACGAGCAGGTAATTTTACTGCCTTAAAATTGTAAGAGATTTTCGTAAATATTTACTTTCACAATCTATGTCCAATGTTTGTTTTTCTAAAGTAAAAAGGCAAAAATCGAAACAAAATTAAAAGGTTTTGAAATAATTTTACCTACAAAATTTTTGACATTTTTTGTTGATCTAAAGGTGGCCAATGAAAACCATCCATGTTTCAAAAAGAAAACTGATGAGCCAAACATGATCACCAATTCTAGTTGTAATTTTATCATTTAAATAGCAAAACTAGCAAAACCATTATTAGTCACTGTACAAATTTCATTATTTTAAATATGCCGTAGTTGTGATATTGAAAAGTGGCGATAGATTTAAGTTAAAAATAAACTCTAACTTACAAAATGGTCAGTGGAACAATGTGGTATGATATATACTTTTAACTTATAACTACATAACAACAAAGTCAGACATTGTACCAAACACAATTTCTCTTTTTAGGAAGGAACACTCTACTTGAGGCATACAAAAGTGCACTTCCCAAGTTTTTCGCTGATATTACTGAAAATCAGTTTTATGCTGTGTGTAATAAACCGAAGAATATTGGTTTGGCCACTGCCCAAATGCTTAAGAAAAGAACAGGTAGAAAACGAAAACTTCATTCTCCAGTCAAACAAGCCGTGTACAGAATGGCAGTCACTCCAGAGAACAGTCCTCGCCGTCGGCGCAGCAGTCAACGTCAAATCGCATCTGCATTGCATATCTCAAAGGGATCAGTGTTCAATATTTTAAAAGAAAGTCGCTTGATATGTTATCCCAGAATCAAATTTCATAAACTGACGGCTAATCATAAACTAAACCGGGTTTCAAAATCAACAGAACTCATTAATCGACATGGAGTTGATGTAAAGGGGAAAACCCTATGGTTCTCATATGATGCTACCTTCAACATAACGCTTGTTTTGAACAGACAGAATTAAGAGCAGTCAAATTGAAAACTGAGATATCTGAACTTGAGCTTGTGGTGGAGGTTGAAAAACAACAACCATCAATAATGGCCTATGCCAATATATCTTGGCATTGGAAAACTGAGTTAAGTTTCCTCGATGGATTCGCTGTAGGTCAAGACAATGTGGTTCCTTCAAAAAAAGAAGAAAACGATCAACCAGAATGTATACCGTGATGAAATGTGTCCCTTGATGTTTGGAGATAATTGATGTAATGGATTTGGCAACAAGACGGGACAAAACCTCATACGGCTGCGGCTTCAGTTAACTTGTTAGAGAGAAACACAACTCAGTTGATCAGGTCTTTTTAGTGACCATCGAAAAGTTTCGACCTGAATGTTATGAACTATATCATTTGAGAAATTCTTCTTCAATACTTGCAAACAGTATGCAGCGATATTACCACGGTTGATGAACTTAAAAGTGCTTTACTACTCTCATGACAGAACATCGAGGTGGAAGTAATTTCAATGTTATAGCTTTCTGAATTCTACTTCTTCAAAAGTGTTGCAACAATAACGTAGGATATTTTGAACACCTTTGAACAGCAAGCTTATTTATGTAAATATAATTCTTTGCCTTTATCACGTGTTTAATTAAATACACTTTGGTTTCAGAAAATCCTTTGGTTTTCTACTGGGCACCCTGTATATAAATAAATATACAGTGCGGTTCATAAGTAAGTTCGCACCCTAACAATTTCAATATATCTCAATAAAACGATGAAAAAGTCTTTATTATTTTAATTGCATTGTTTAAAATGATTAAAATTGAT
>MQRK01224717.1:15281-40989 GCA_001938485.1 Girardia tigrina
GCAATTAAAATAATAAAGACTTTTTCATCGTTTTATTGAGATATATTGAAATTGTTAGGGTGCGAACTTACTTATGAACCGCACTGTATATATATATATATATATATATATATATATAGTGATATTATAAATAATTTATATTAAATATTACGTGGTGCGATCCCTAAGTCCTTAGACTCGTTGATAAATAAGTTTATGGCGTATATGACGTTGATACTATAAATAGATGAGCTATCATTGGTTACAGATATGACTCACCATACCCAACTAGTGTGTGTGAGTGGTGCGTACAGCCATGATTTCACTTTTTACTGTAAACATTGACAGTAACGTCGAATATCGCAGCGTGATAAAATTTCTGCTCCTGCGCAATACTAAAAGCTGCGATATTTAGCAGCAGTTTCAGGAACCTTACGGTGACCAGTGCCCATCACGTGCAACAGTGTATAATTGGATCAGAGACTTTAAACATGGCCGACAATCCGTTTTTGATGCTGAGAGATCAGGATGACCGTGTGAAATTTTACCCGGGAAAAGTGATTTGTGCATGAAGATCGTGTCGGAAGAGAGACGAATAAGCATCTGTGAACTTGCACAGTGTCTATCCATCAGCTACCATTCTACATATGATATTCTGCAATCATTTGGAGTTCGCAAACTGTGTTTACGTTTTGTTCCCCGATTCCTATCCTGTGAAATGTGCGTCAAACGTTTGCAGTGTTGCACTGCCAATTTGAAGTTGCTTCGCACTCATGGTGATCGCTTTATCAACAACATTGTTACTCAAAATGAAACCCGGGTGAGCTTGTATGTGCCTGAGAGCAAGCGTCAATCTTCTGAGTGGTGCTTTCCCTGTGAAAGAGCTCCCCAAAAACTTCGAAGCGGCACCTCGCACAAGCGAGCGGCAATGCTGACTGTGCTCTGGGATTCCCATGGCATTATTAAAATTGATTTCCTTGAGAAAAGACTGACAATGAATAGTGAGTATTATGTGAATTACTTCACGATGGGAGAAAGTCTAATAGGAAGCCAAGAAGGACCCAATTGTGGCTCCTTCAAGACAATGCACCTAATCACACTTCGCGAGCAACTTTGACTGCTGTGGATGACTGTGGCTTTCAGTTAGTTTCCCACCCCCTCCCCTATAGCCCTGACCTAGCCCCAAGTGATTTTGCGTTGTTTAAACACCTAAAGAAACATTTGAAAGGTGTCCACTTTCATTTAGTTGATGCCCTCAAGGAGAAAGTCCTTGATATTCTCAATTCTTTGCCTCCCAATTTTTACAAAAATGCGTTCTCTGAGCTTGTTACTCGCTGGTTCAAGTGTGTTGATGTACACGGCTCATACATTGAGAAATGATTTACTTTGATGTCATGTACTAACTCTGAAAAAATAAAGTTGATTGGACTTTGCTTTCTTGTCGAGTCAAAGGACTTATGGATCGCACCACGTAATAAAAAATCAAATAAAGAAATTAAACAAAAATAATAATATAAATAATTTTGAACTTAGTTCATTTTTTAAAATGAACAATTATTATCAGTTTGGTTACTCTATGACTTCATCGAGTCAATTATTGCTGCTTACCGAGTCATCGTGAGATTGTTGTTCTGTCGATTCACCAGTTTAGGTGTCAATTAATGTGAGGCCAGGCATTGATTGATTCAGATGGCTCGCTCTGATTAGTTAACCAATCAGAGCCAATCTTGTGAGATAAAATTTTTTTGTGATTTTTAAAATCAATTTTTATTACGTTTTTATACACTCCCCGCGTTTTGTCTGTTCAGTAGAATTTTGAGATCAACTTTAAAATATCTGCTATTTTAGCTAGAGCTTTGAAATTTTGAACATAGCTTAGAACCACATGACAATACCATATTTGGACATACAGATCAAGCTAAGTCGAGTTTTTGGGTCCGTTTCGTTTAATGTTGGTTTTTGTTAATAAAGTTTATTTACACAAAAACGTGGTTATGAAAAACCCTTTTTTATACATATGGTTATTATCAACTATTTTTTGTCATCGATACGAAATTTCTCATCGAACATTGTTTGACAACGATGAAAAATAATAATTATAATTAATTAATACTAAAATTAAAAAATAGTAATAATTATAATTACTGATTGATTCTCTATATGTCTAGAGTAATTTATTTTTATATATGTTATGAAAGTACAATGAACCGTTATTTTGTCCTCTAAGAATACGGTAAACGATACGAATAACTCAAGTTATTTTGTGCCTCATAATTATTCAATACAATTATCTTGCCACATCATTTCAAACATCAATCCAATCCTTATTGTCTATAAAGTAGAACAAACTATTCTATTCATCCACAAAATATGCATTATCAGTTTACGATAACCGAACTTTAACATATTGATTAATTTGGTTTGAAGTAACTCATATTTGTTGATTTCTTTATCAAATACCCTCTTATTTGTGATCAATCCAAATTTTTTTTCTTTTTGTCTTTCTGTTATATTAGTTGGTTACAAATGATATTTTGTTAAATTATATACAATTTCTTATTTCAACTTTTGACATTATTGCAAAAGGAAAATAATTTGTCAGTTGAATTATTTATACCTCCAACAGAATCGTTTTTTTCCTTTTGCGATAATACAGTAATCATACCTACAAATTTCATACTTGACAATCTAATAAAATCTAAAATTAAAAATCAGGTTGAAGTTCAGTTATTATTAAAATTCATAATTAAATAATTCTAAAATACTTTTAAATCTTGCATTTAAGAATCACGATTATGGGAAGGTGAACCAGCGTGTCTCGATACTATTGCTGAAGGAATCAGGCTTCAACAACCGGGAATGTTAACATTCCCAATATTATGTGAATTAGCTGAACGTCAAGTGTTAACTGTGGTATGGTGACCATTTTAATCATTGTATTTATATCGTATGTATTTATATCATATTAGAATGATTCTGATATGATTGAAGGAATGAAATTATCCATGAAGTATTTAAAGGTACTTTTAATTTTAAATTATAAAACAATTTTACTATCGGTACTTTATAAGTATATCTCAATAAGGATTGACATAAAACCCCAAAACACACGTTTATGTTAGGTGATAATTTTAATTATTATTATTTATTTAATATTTATAAAT
This sequence comes from Girardia tigrina, assembly GCA_001938485.1. Classification (NCBI taxonomy): domain Eukaryota; kingdom Metazoa; phylum Platyhelminthes; order Tricladida; family Dugesiidae; genus Girardia; species Girardia tigrina. Next base: position 18,425 of record MQRK01224717.1, read on the forward strand.
AAATAGAAAACATTGTTTTTATTTTTAGTTTTTTTAATGTTACATAAATTAATACTAAAATTAAAAAAAAACTAATAAATTGAATAAAAATTAAAAATGTTTTTCAATATTAATATAAAAATAATTCCGAAACTGAGAATAAAATAATATTTTTATATGATTTTTTATTATTTAAAAAATATTTTGACTTTTATAAAGTAATTTCTTAAAAACAAAATATTAACATTCTATCTACAAAACGGGTTGGGCTCCATTTAAATTTTCTATAAATTAGAAAATTCACCATAAATATGCATTGAAATGTTTGCGACTTTCAGACATTTTCGGTTTATTTAAGCCCTTTTCTTCGAATTTAATAATTTTAATAATATTAATTTAATTATTAACATCGGCGTTTTTGACAGTGGGGTTTTCGTCCACTGTTTTTTCAATACACACCGTTTTTATTCGCGGCATTTTTAACACGCAGTGTTTTTGACACAGAGCGTTTTTGTTTACGGCGTTTTTTTCGTGGTACCATTTAAAGTACATCATGATCTTATTTAAAAATTCGATGAATAAAATTTAAAATTTATTTTTTAATCTCAACTTTAATTATAACATTTTCCCTTCTTACTAAGATTTTCAAACAGAAAATGTATTTGCAACGGATAATAGGGAGGAAGGCGAATTAACGATTATTTTTTAAAATACTTTTAGAAACAAAAGAAAACGCAATTTTTTAAATAAACATTTATTTTTTTGACAATTAATTTCGACGGTATAACCGTCATCGTCAGGTCTCAAGAAAAAAATGAGTTTTAAATTAACTTATTATAAGCAGTGATTATGTCATCAATGAAATGTTACGTCATCTAATATTGCAGAAAACAGAAAGGGTTGTAATTCAACGGAAAACATAAACATAAATGATTTTAAAATTCTGTGTTCTCGTTTTAAAAACTATTGGGAGAGGGTGGCCTGTGAAGCACTTTATATCAGATCTTTAGATCCTAAGATTAATGTGCAAACGGGTCTTTCGTAAACCCTATTGAGCGTGTTTAGATGACATAACAATCCATTGATGACATTGATATGAAAAAATAAATGTTTATTCAACAAATGGCGTGTTTTTGTGTTTAAAAATAATTTGTTATCATTTTTTAATTTTCTGAATTTTTAGAAAGTTATGGATTTACAAAACTTTCGAACTCAGTGTTTGTGACAAACTGAATTTTAAGTATCTTTTAATGTTATCAAATGTTAAATGTGATTCCATAAATGCCAATGATTTAAAGTTTTTTAGTAAAAAGATGTTAGAGTTAATATGCACAACACAATTAGAAATCTTTTTGCTCAGTATCAAATTAACTTTGTAATTTAATTGTTGTGACTCCTAACCACATCCAAACTAGATTGTTCTATTGTCGCCCAACTTCTCGTACCTCCCACTTTGGGAATCATTTGCTTTCTAATGAGTCTCGATCATGTATAAAAGTTTCGTTAAGTGTTGCTTTTGAGAATATAATATCTTTTGTGAACATATTAAGAAATACCATTCGTTTTTTAGACCTATATTGATTATAGTGTGGTAAAATGTTGTTTGTATTAAATGAAGATAAATAATACTTTATTTCATGTAAATATTTATACAATATTATTTCACAAAAATTCAGTTGTACACGGTGAAATTTAGTAAGGGTGTTTATATATTGTTTATATTATATTGTATAGATTTAAGGACATTTATAAATATTTTTATGGGTAATGTTTTTAATAATTTGATAAATTATTTACAATTTTTAATGACCTCAGCAAACAAATATAAATAAAAATGTTTAAGATTTTATTTTCAGCAAGTGATTGAGGCCGCAGCCGGGGCGTCAGTCCAAGCATTGTTTAAATACAATAAGGAGATCCCTGTTCAATGTAAGAATATCGGTATCATATTATGCGGAGGCAATCTTGATGTCGATTCATTGTTCTGATTTTTGAGACTTAATTTGTAACTTTTATATTACTGAAAACGTTTTAAGATAAGTGTTGTTACAAGGGTTATATTTACTGAAATTTTATTCAAGTTTTAGTTTATATCGTAATATTTTACTTCAAATGTGATAAATATTAACATTGGTCTATTGTAACTAACATTTCTTTATGGTCTATCAGTTTAAATAAATTGATATGAAGTCTGTCTTCGAGAAGCTTTTCAGAACGAAAATTCAAAGATGGAAGACCAGGAAGAAGATTTGAACTTTAAAAGATCCAACGTATCAGTGGAGGAAGAAATCAGTAGTAAAATTGACAAGACACAAATGGTTCGAGTACGAATTCAAATGATGTGTATTAATACACTGTTCAAAAAACAGCGATATAAAGAAAGATATAAATTTTAGAGACATCAAGAAGACAAAGGACGTGGAAGTACATAATAAAGAAAGTGAACCAATTAAGGAAGTCAGAAACACTGGTATATGCAGTGAAATCAACATATAAAGATGTTGTCAGGAAAGGAGAAATATTCAGATATACGGTTTAAAAAAGAGAAACTCTCGGAAGATGTTCAATGGTCAAAAAAATCACGTGCTGAAAATGCAATGAATTTGAACATATAAGAAATGAATGTAGAAGAGAGGAAGATTATATGTTACGGGTATGGGAAAGGAAATCATTTACTCAAAATATAAATGAAAATTAAGCTAATAATTTTACTTAAGGTTTACAGTTTTCTGTAACAAAATTATACAGAAAATTAAAATAAAACCTTAAAAGTGAATTGAATCTTAATAGCTTTCAAGTCTAACATTATTTGTATTAAATAAAATTCAAAAAAATGTCAGTAGCATTTATGTTATTACCATTTATTTTACATTTCAGAATTCATATTTAACACAATAATTTATTAATATAACAAACAATTTTTTTAATTCGATATTTCATTTCGCCAATTCATTAATTAATTACGTTTAAATTATTACCTTAATTTTAATTTATCATATTCTATAACTTTTATTGAAATTTTAATTTATTCAAACTCTTTAATTGTCGTAATAATAAATCTTAAATATTTTTTGGTTTTATGATATCTTTTATACTTTGTAATTATTTTTTTAAACAATATTAAATATTAAGTAATTTTCGGTTTTTGAGAAATATTTAATATTTTAAATTCGAACTATTAAATAAATTGAAAGTATTAAATAAATATAATGAAAAATAACTAACTCCCGTAGGGGCCATCTATTTATTACATACGTAAAAAAATTAATATTTTAACCCCCTTCCTCCCCCCCAATTGCACCCTGTACATTTTGAACTACCATAAGCACATACATATTGAGTCCCGAACCACCATTTTTATACAATGTTCTAAATTTCTTCCAAGAAACACTGTATCATAACAAATGCTGGCTGTGTGCATTATATGCAAAATCCCCTATATTATTAGAGTAAAGCGAAAAGGAACACAACAACAACAATATTCGTCAGGGAATCTTACAATTCGAACTTTATATGTTTACACCAACATTTAATTCTTTATTAGATTTTATATTCCACCTTTGTTGATAGAATGATGGTGTGTTCACAGAGCAAAAAAATAAAAAGATGTTTTTAAGAAAACCATTGCATGTTTACATATTTAATAATTACCCACCCCCATTATCATACGCACCCATACGCAAAATCTTTTAAATTTAAACACCCGCCCCTCCCCCTTCAGTGCGTACATAATATATGGATGGTCCCTTACTGATTTTTAAACCAACTTAGGTTTCTACCCTAATATGAAGTTGTATCTATTTAAAACCTAGTGTGGGTTTCTTGAGACTTTTGCATACACATACCCTTAATCAACAGTTACAAGAATAACTTGGACTGTGTTTTAACTTTAAGCCATTGTATATCTCTGAAATTTGGTGTTTGAATGTTTTTTCATTGTGAGTAGGAATAATTATTAATTAATAATTATGTGTTGATGAAACTGATTTTATGATATAACATAAAACTTATCACTACGTTCAATAGTAGTGTTTTGAGAGACCACTTTTAGTATTGAATTATTTTATTGAAAGTATCTCTTTAAAGTGATAGTATGTTAATGAGAGAAATGTTTGAAATGATTTTTGTTATTTTCTCTCATTATTATACATACTTCTACATGCAAATATGGAATATTGTGCTGTTGATGAAATTCTATTTGGAATCAATTTAAATGTTTTGTTCTGATTTTAAAGAAAAAATTTAATCAACAGACAACAATTTATCAATATGCACGATTCTTGAATGTATTTGAAATGTTTTTATACATTTAGTAAAAACATGTTTGTTTTTTATATATGTTTTTTTATACCTAATGCTCAATTATAAATTCAACTAGATCCGATCCCTGAGGTCAGTACCACTCTACCGGTAGTTCCGGTAGATGATCTTACTCATATTTCATTTATTAAATCATTAAGGATGGCTCCCTGAAACTGAATACACAGAGCTTCGACACTTCAAAACAACTTTATTTTACTTCCATTTCCATCTCACTATGCTCCTTTTTTATATGATTCTACCTATATGTCATGTATAGAATCATTAGGAGTAACTCCCTGGGATCGGTTGCACAGATCATTGATGCGATTACACAACACCCACCCACCACCAATATCACAACTTCAACTGACGCTATCCATCTTCATGTATGACTTCAGTTTTTTGCTTAGGTATATATGACGACTTCACTCTCACTACTACGCATATGGAGTCACCGCTCTAGCGCGTAACCAGCCATGAAAAAACACTTGTATTTTCTCATCGCTTTTTGAGTTCTAGATTTTTAGAATTAGATTTTTAGTTTTTTTCTAAAGTTTATTGGAATTTTTTATTTTTTTTCTACATAATTATTGATTTTTTTATGTTTTTCTAAAATCTAATTCTTTCTTATTTTTTTTAAAAAATAACACTGAGACTTAACTGTGTGGGATTTAATTTTCAGAGACTTAAAAGAATGTCAAAAGTTTTAATTTCAAAGACTTAATTATCTCTCTCCCGATATGTGTTTACGTATGATTACGTGAATGTGCGTGATTGTGAGTGTGTACCAATGAAAAGGCTTTAAATATGTGAGTCGTTCAAACAACACTTTTCACTATTATATTTTTGAATATATATAATGGTTTGCATTGAATTATTGTTATTTAATAAAATTTTACACACATAATTTATGTTTTCCTCATTCGATGAATAACACTCATAATAAAATATTAAAATTTACTTATAAACACAAAATGAATTTCATTAATATATTAACCGAACATATGCACCTAATTATTTTTTTAATTGTTTTTTCTTCAAACTATAATGTGAAAAAGTGATGGTCCATAATAAAATATAGTGAAAATGTTTATCGATTCCAGGAGTTGTAATTACTTCAATTGTATTTCAGAAGTATGAGGTACTACAACTAAAGAATGTCTCACAACCGCAACATGGGGAGGAGCCAAGTTACAGACATCATTTGAATCAGTCTACAATTAAAAAATACATTAGTCAACTAATTTATATCTATTAAATTATTTTGATATATTAAATGAGATTTTGTTTTTTTTCTTATGCCTGACTTTATATCACTCTAGAGTTTAACATTACAATTTCCAAAACGTATCGAGTTAATTGAATATCGAGATAAGCGAACAACAACAAAATATATTTCCCTTTCCCGATATCCATGTGTTGAGAAAAATCAGTAATTCTTCTGTACCGGTATGATATACTACAGAATTTATATATCTACATAGGTTTATGTGTCCACTAATAAATGTTAAAAAACAATAATAATTTATACTAGATTTCAACAACAAATCATAAAAGTATAAATACAACAGTAACGATAAATAAAATTAGTCATTTATTCAATTAATTCACTTCACATTTTTAATGAGCAGATCAGACATTATAAATATAATTGCCAACGATAAGAGCTACTTGTCTCGTCAATATGTTATCCCATAGTTGAAGCCATTCTTGGAAGATTGTGCAAGTCATCCAGAATTTCGAATTCGCCAAGTACCTGACTAGTAAATGGTGAACGTTGCGAAAGCAGCGAGGATTGCTAAATTTACCAATGACAAGAAGTGGAAGTTTCTCCCCTGTCATTGATGTGGTTACAAGTATACTCATTCGCTCCTTGGAATTTTTTCCTCCGTGAATCTTTTCTTTTTTGAAAGCGAGTGTCTGATCTTGTAGAAGTTTCCAGAATAAGTTGCTTTCATCTACATTGTAGATGTCCTCAGCCCTGTACTTGTATAGAATATCTAGCAGACGGTTCTGCTTCCAATCCGAGACCATTTCATTGTTTATATATCTTGCATCACCTGACATGACCATGAACAGAATGGCATGCCGACTTTTCCAACGGTTGATCACGCACAATGTTATTCAATTCTCTTTCATTTTTTTCTAGGCCCAGCATTGTGGCAAATTCAATGGCCTTAGTCCGCAGTACCTCGCCATTCAAAGAGAGACCATCGTCACGTTTCTGCTTGAACTAAATTAGCAGAGCGGCGTCTACGTCTTCGTAGTTTGAAGGACGACTTATCTTCTTCTTTAGTGTCTAGTCCATGTTCTGATACTCTTCGATGATTTTTTCTTCATTACTCAGGAACTTTGACAATGTAGACTTCTTTAATTCGAATTTGGAACACATATTTTTTGTTTCCTGGAAGGATTGAGCATGTCGAATTGAACATTCTCATACTTTTCTGCAATTGCTTTGCTGTTGCACGATCTTTTAAAGCTACTTGAATTTGATGTCATTATTGTCAGTGTTAGGGGCAGGGATATTTTAAACAAAGTGAATTAATTATTGTATTTTATTATTTATTGTATTTAACCTTTGTTAGAGGTAAAATCGAAATCTTTAGTTTTTCAACAAACTTGAAATAAAACAATCACACTTTGATATAAAATGTCATTTTTATTTAACAAAGACAGATTTTCAAATTTCAAAAAGTTTGATTTAAACAAATTTACAATTTTAAATACTTAAACAAATCGTAATTTTTTTAAATTTCACATCATATTACACTAATTAAATATTACATATATTTTTTAACATTTAATAAATTTACATAAAAAATCAAAAATTATGTTTCTCAACTGGCCCTGCTTTTGCTTTTTTATTTTGAATATCGAACTATGCGAATATTTATACATTAGGGATTCGCAGATTGTATCGAGTAAAAATTAAAACTAATTTTATCGAATTATCCGATATCGAGTTATCCGGTGTTACTACAACATAAATGTATGCACTCTCGGCCGGGACAACCACAACATATCGAGTAAACCAGATTATCGAGTTATCCGGAGTCAAATGTATTTATGTATATTCAGCAAACCATAAAAAATTATATGATTGTCATTTACAATAATATAATAGAAAAATATTGATTTGAATTGTCGGTTGGCAAAGAAGAGAGACATATGTTTTCCAGTATAAATGATGATAATACAATAAAGATTTATTCCGAAGAAGTCTTTTTACACTTAAAATCTTTGTTTTTTTATAAAAATTTATACATTAACATGAAAAATATTTGAACTTAAAAGTTTCAAATTATATTAAGATCATTTGTGGATTACAATCGAAACCCGGTTTAACGAAAAACACGAGGATCGAGAAAATATTCTTTAAAATCAGGTTTCGTTAAAGCGGGGTTTGACGGTAATGGCCGATCCATTTCCAATTTTATTTACATTTTATTTTTAAAATTTACAGAACAAAATCCATACACTTAATTGAAAACATTTCGTTAATCAAGATACAAAAAACCATCCAGTGTGGTTTGACATCGTCGAATTCAAATTTCGCCAGAGTAGCTTCTAAATCTACGACCGAAATGTTTCCGGATATTCCGTGTCCATTGCAATACTGACGGATCACAGAAGAGTTCGTCATCTACAATCACAGGAGCAGATTGAACGGGCAAATCAAACGCTAATTAATTGATTAGGAAAGGCCCTTCATGATAAAGAAAAAAATGGGCTGACAATATTGGTAAAAAATCATGTTAAAAACTAATTTTTATTTGATGGATTTCATTAATTCGTAAATCAACTCAAAAATTCATTGGGGAACTGGAAAAATTAACTTCCAAGTCTTTAGATTCCGCCGAAAACCTTTCATTTCCATTCAGAATACTTAAATTTAATCGGGAATGATACCAAAAACACGGAAAAATATAAGAGAGCTCCGAAATTTAAATTATTCCAGTTCAAAGAACTCAGAAGACACAACACCAACCGAGAATATTTCAGAAATTACAGTTGAATCCATAGAAAAATTAAAAATCTAAACACAAATGAAGAAAAAATAGAATTGGGAAGTAAAATAAAAAAAGATTAATTTGATATGTTGATTTCATATGAAGTTTATAGACTTAAAATATAACTTAAAATGATAGGCAAAAACAGCCCATAAATTTACCATTCAATGCACACAGTTAAAATTATCTTAAATAAATTCGCCTAAAAATGTTGGTCGATCGGACATTAAAAAGTGAATATAATTTCACTAAATTGTAGTTTTGATATTTAAATATACTATCAGTGTAAAATATTTAAATAAAATAAGATTAATGAATTTAATTTTATATTTTTGCGTATAAAATAAAAAGAGAATTGGAGTATCATAGGTAAATTTTCGTTATAGCGGCGTTTTGATTTTTTAAAATGTGAAGGCAACGTTCGTTAAATTGAGGTTTTCGTTAAAATGGGGTTCGTTAAAGCGGGGCTTACATACATAAATTGAACGAGGTTTTGGCAGGGACATCACTATTCTTTCGTTAAATCGGGGTTTTCGTTAATACGGGGTTCGACTGTATTTGGCAATTATTTGTTCAAAAAAGTCTTTCATGGAATTTCTGATTTTTTTTGAAAAACACTAACTTAATAGATGTAAGCAAAAATTATTTGCAAAAAAATACTCAAGAAATTTTGTGTCAGAATATTAAGTAAAGTTTCATTTATATAAAATAAGACAATTTTAGAGAGGACATACTGAAATGTTTGAAATCTCCACAGAATTATCTCTTCAAATAGAAACGAAAACGAGATTCAATTCAAACTCTTATTTCTAGTTCTTCAAAAATTACAATTAGCATAAATATCAACTCAAACTCGACTTCATCCATATATAATTATATCAATTGGAGCGTTTAAACATACGGTAAATTATTTGCTTTTGTCAGTGAGCAAAAGTGCCCGGTTGGTACATAAATAAATACGCCGCATGCATCAGCCCGAAGGCGTCCTCTACACCGGCCCTGGTTGCCACAGGGGTTCTTTCACTAGCGGCCTCCCCCCTCACCCATCACTTGGGTGAACGTTTCCGCCAAGCCCGACATTCTGCTCACTGATCTAACCTTAATAACTCATCATCGAAGGTCAAATCTTCCTTCCATGATGAGTTATCTATATCCTCCAATGAATCTCCAATCCTCGTCCTATATGGATTGGAGACTCACCGTCAGATTGATCATCCTCTATTTGATCCTCAATACTTCATACTCCCCCCTGTTGCACTCCTACTCTATAACTGTAAGATTGTACGAGAGCTTCCAGGGCGGCCGGATCAAATTCTTCTATATTCTCAGGATCGACATGTTCATAGTCCTTCTCTTCCATTGCTAATATGCCTTCCTGAGGTTCATCATATTGTTCTATATTTATCTTACTGACTCTCTGGATCCCGCTTTGAACTATTCTATCATGGTGATAAGACCATTGTGTTGCTGAGTATTTAACATTGAATACTGAGCAGCCAATTGCGATTTGTCTTATCACATTTGGCGGGATCTTTAAAGTCGTGAGTATGTACGTGCTCCTTTTCGGCCATGTCCCAAGGCACCCTACCTGGAGGGTGAGCACTGTCACCGTCGTATTTGGCATTGCTGTCCTACAAGCAATGGCAAGAGCTTCGTAATGATCGAGGTTCCTGTCATTGCTGTTTTCAATATTTTCTGAGTGTCATACGGGCACTTTATATCTATCAGGTACAGGGTTTTCGACCCTGGGACGAGTACCTGAAGATCAACTCGGTCTTGTGAGGGAGCATATTGGCACTCAACATTTATATCTACCTTACTATCCAGGTATTGAGTTATCTGCTCCCCAACACAATAGAGGACCGAGTTGTGCCTATAATTCCAGAACCCTTCACGGTACATACATCCTGTAAGTACATGAACCAAGGTCTCCTTATCGTACGGGCACTTACGACAGTGTCCTCTACAGTTTATGTTACTACCAGGTCGGTAGTTTAAAGGCACTGTGTAGGTCATCGCTTTATGATAAAAATACCACTCACTGTAATTAAGCCCCCTCATACACAGCACCGTGGAAACTTATTGTGGATTGCAAACTTCTTGCAAATCTTCCAGCGCTGCTCTGTACATTCCATTTGTGTGTCCAAGATTTCTCAACTATTCGTCTCAGTGTCTTGGACACATTGGATTTCAGGAGGGGGGTTAGAAGCATATTTTCATGTGTCTAATCTCTTAAAGTTTCAAATTCGCCGTTGGGCAGTTTTCTTTTCCACACCAGTGAATGGTGAAGGTGTAGGCATATTCCCCTCTCATTCTGCACCAGACTTACTGAAATCTGGTGCAGAGTTTTGAGCTTGTGAATGACGAACTTGATTTTTGCCCACCAGTTTTGATCTTCCCCGATTGCATTCCAGCGTTCAGCCAGCTTATCGCCGCCTCAATCGTCTTTCGGGGACCTGTCGCTCCTCGTTAAAGGGAGAAGACTGCAGCATCCATCGTTGTCGTATCGCTACATGCAATCATTTGGAAACTGTGGGCCAGCAATTGTTTATCAGATACTCATCGAGTAACGATTTGATACCGACCCCTCCATTTTCCTTCGGCGTGTAGAGATACGCATTTGACGCATTTTTCTGCAGTCCCAACACCTTTTTGTGCAACAGTCTGATCACATTGTCCAGACTGTGGCTCTTTCTATCCAAGGTTCCATATGGAATGTAAAAGATCCTGAATGAAAAGATAAGCTTGGAGTGCAGGTAGACCATGTAAGCCTGCAGTTTCTGCCAGGGAAACAGCACAGATTCTGTAATCTTTACCGTTTCCCTTGTTACTTCTGCAAACTTCTCAACTTGTGCGATCCTTATATTTTCAGAGAAGTAACTTCCCGAATATACAACGAATTCACTTTCTGTGATTTCGGGGATAGCGCTCCCATATATCTGGATCCTATTATTCGCATTGTGTGGGATCGCTATCCGTGCACATTTGGAAGGTCGAAACTTTATACCTAAAATGTTGGTTAATTCGACTGCCTTATCTACCATTGACTGCATGTGACTCTGATGGTCTGCGAGCAGTGCAAGGTCATTAACGTATGCTAAACAACTCACACGGTGATTAGCTATTATCATACCGCCATAAGTTTGTTGGTCTAACTCCAACAAGACCAGGTTTATGGCGATATTGAATAATAGCATTGAGAGTGAACAACGTTATCTCACCCCCACTAAAATCGGGATCTAACCCGTCACCGTATTGTCACACTTGTACGTAGCAGTCCTTGTACAACTGTCTTATCAGGTCCCATGAGTCGTCTCCTACACCCATTCTTCCCAGCAGTTTTAGAATTATTTCCACCGACACTGAGCCAAATGCATCAGCATTGTCAAGCATTGTTGCGTGGAACTCAGCTCCCTTCAGCTGGGAATAGTATTTGTCTAGGATCACCCTAATGAGAAAGTTGTGCTTGACACAACCATCATGCGGCCCTAGACTTTTCTGCAATGGTTGCAAGAGTTCATTTTCAACTACCCATTTGTTTAGCTGATCCCTTAGAAGTGTAGCCAATATCTTGTAGGCACACTCTAAGAGTGCTATTGGTCTCCACGATGATACTTGGTCATATTGGCCTTGTTTTCCCGGTTTAAGAAGAAGTTTTGTAAAGAACTCCTTCCAACTTTTTGGGATTATTCGGCTGTATATGATTCTATTGTACAGTTTCATATACATTACACCCACCGGGTCAAAATATAACATATCTTTATACATGATATTTGAGTAACCCGGGGATGAGTTGTTGGCTCTGTTAATAGCTTCCACTACTTCACCTGACAGAACCTCCCTAAACTCGAATGGATCACCTCTCTTGACTAAGAGAGTATCAACCAGTTTACTAATGGGGGGTGGGGGGCAATCGATTTTGCACTAAAGTGCTCCATGATTGCTTCTGTTGATGGAATAGTGTCAGCAATCGTATTATTTAAAATCACCTGGACGGTTTTCTTCGGCTGAACCCGATACAACTTTCTCAAACTAAGATCCTGGTTAGTGGACTCGACAACCTTGCTGCCCATGTACAGATTTCTCCGCTTAACGGGCCTGTGAGAGTAGATATACATCGTTATATCTTTCTCAAGTGTGTCAGGGTGCACTGTTGTAGATCGAATCTCAGTAAAGGTCATTGATTTTTCCACTCTCGGTGCTCGGGTGGTATTGAGAGCGGTGTGGTTCTCCTTCTACTTCACTGATGATGTGGGACCCTTCTTCTTAGCTCTAATTAGCTGTGCTGCAATCTGCTTCTTGAGTTTTTTGACATCTATGTCAAAAAGCGGTCGCTCTTCCATCAGAGCTCTAACATATCCACACACCATCAGTCCCGTCTCTCCTCCATTCTGCACCAGCTGACGTGACTGCCCAAATCCATTTATTCTCATGTCTCTTTTAGTGAGACACAAGTGTTCAATGTATCAAGCCGTTACTCTCATTCTTTGCAGCAGGCTCTCATCTATGACCTCTTTAGTGTGATCTAACACTGAGATATCATAGTGTATCAAGCCTGCTACAAACAGAACTCATCTCCTATTATCAATCAGCACCGGCTGGTATATATACACCTTTCCATTAAAGATCTTCTTGCTAACCTTTTTTCTAAGGAAAGAAGCATTGCCTTTGCTGATTGCTGTCGCTGCAATCGGCTTCACTGTCAAATGTCGGTGACTTACTGTGTAGGAACTGATAAATGCCGAGAAGTGATCTTCTGTAAACGTAAGATACTCCTGTAATGAATTGTCCAGGGGTCCTGGACCCCCTCCAATTAACTTGGGAGCACTTTCGGTTCTCGACATCAGTTCCACAAACTCCCTTACTTAACCGACTGCATCGATTGGAGATTCATCTATTCCGTTTTCCATCAACCTGGCAGAATATATGCAGACAAAAGGACCACAATCATGATCATTTGTCTGATAGAACTCCGGGACACACTCACTGTCAAACTCCAAGAGACCATCAAACAAGAATTTGTTGACGATCTCATGAAGTGTCCTTCCCATCGCTGCCGATTCTCTCTTCAGTCCATCTTCTTCAAGTGGATCAAAAAGAAAAGCAACTCTTTCCTCGACCAACACTCCGTATAGAACCCAGTGAGCGTTCCGAACGTTAAACGGGCAAAACAAGAAGTTGCACGCATTCACATCCTGCTTCTCAAAGCCTATGAATCGTTTCTGCAGTTCAACATTGCGTTAAAGTCCACTGGGCTCACATATCCTTCGCTTGTTAGGCCGGCGTGGTTCCTGAAGTAAAAATCAATGTGTTCACTGGTGAACCACATTGAATTCACTGGTGTTGTTTTGATTGGAACCAGCACCTTCTCTATCTTGATATCATCATCCACAAGTGAGGGTGGGCAGTCCATCCCTGCTTCTGTTGATGGTATGGGCCTATCCCGTCACTTGTTGGATTTCTTTTCCTCCGGAGATGGAACTTTGACCTTCTTGCCAGTTTTACCAACAAGGACAAACCCTTCCTCGTCAACCACATCCACCATCTTTACCTTCTTCATTGGAGCCGACTTTTGCTTCACAACTGCTTTATGAGTTGTTTTGCCGGCCGGTCCCCCTTTCTTCTTTACAACCGTTGCCAGTGCAACCGGGGTAGCATCGGTTTTGGTTGTCCCTGCTGTTGTGACTCGTCTCGGTTCACTCATTGGTCATGGTGTTGGTGGAGAAATGCTATTCACCAAGTTCACCAACTTTGGTGAGACAGTATCTTGTGCGTTCTCATCCACGACCCTTGTGAGCGCTCTCGTTATATATACTTGTCTTGCTTTTTCTTCCGGACTTTCCTGTTTCTCCAGGCTTTCTACAGTTGTGACTGGTGTCATATCTGGAGATTTCATACAGTCGAGAACGGGTAATGGGATTCTTTGACTGAATAAGACCGGAGTTTTACACTCCTCAATTTCTACGCCTTCAAAAGAGTCATCTCCAGACTGATTACCATCTGAGTCCGACTCGTCGCTAACCTCGACTGTACCAAACAGCGGTTCCATTTGTGATGATCTCTGGGTTGAGTTCATCACTTCTGAGACCCTGTGCCGCCTTTCCTCCGACACAAGTTGGTGATACTTGATCTCCATATCACTAACTATGTTTTCTATTTTCCTCGTTAGGTTATCCGGAACTCCTTTGTCCCACATCGAGGAACCCCATCTTCCCGCAATCTCGTCCATAATCGCTTTTCTAAATTGAGCGGGATTGCCACCCCGCAGAATACACCAGGTTCATATAAGTCTTCTCAATTTCCAATTTCTGCATAACTTTTATGTTAATGTTGTTCATACTTTCCTGGTTGCATGACACTACCGGTAGTGGGGGGTGTTTACAATTTTTCGCTCCTTCTTAACGGTGTTGGGACCAACACTGGTGAGCCTTCATGTGTTCTCGTTTCTGCACATCTTTCTGTATTCTCGTAATTCATTGCTCTCTCTGTTTTTGATGACACAGCTCTTCAAATACCACAGCTGTAATCGATTCTGCTGAATTTTCAAGTCCACTTAAGCGAAATTGTCTATATACTGCCGATATGAATGTTTGTTTGTTGTTAACAATCTTCTTCTGTACTTCTTTCTCAATCTTTGTAATATCTTGCTCTAGCTTCTGCTCCGGAAGTTTTTGGCTAAAAGTCAAAGCTTCTTTTACTATTTTCGTGATTTGTTCTTGCGCATGCGAGTGCCATACGGTTTTAGGACGCTTTGCATAGCTCTGCAAAACACGAATTGCTAGATCTTCGATTTGCTTTTCATCATTGATACGTCTACTTCTGGCTTCATAACCAACATATTTCGAAAGGTTCGAGCAGTGAGCTCGTTCCTTTAGGACTGTCGAGACAGCTTCTATTTCTGGTTCAATTCCTTTGAACAGATTTTCTCTCCTTGTTTTCTTCAGACCCTATCGGAACTGAGGAATAATATATCGGATCTTGTCAGTCATCTCCATATTTTTGTTATCATTTGTCTTTAAATTATCCTTCTGCTCAAACATGTTTTTCTTAAATGTACTCTCTCGCTTATCCAGAGAGATAAGCATCTCTCGAATCTCCGAGAACAGATATCCCATCCGGTTGAGCATAATGGTATTGATTCTCACTTTCTTATTCAAAAACTGTTTTATAATATCCATGACTTCAGTCATCTTTCCATACATTTTGTTATGTTTATGAATCCAGTCTTCTGTCATTAATCCAGCGAGTAGTCTGTCTAGTGAAACCACCATTGGAAATGCAAAGTTATATGTCAATGCATTCGCCGGACTGAATTGTCTCTCAATCTCTTTGTAAATTGTAGCCATAGATTTTCATTGGAAGAGATGTGTGGTGACAACAAAGAAGACTTTGTTTAAGAGGGTAGATAGTCTGCTCTTTGTCATTTCGATTAGTGTGGTTGCTTGTATGCTTTATTCTTTCATGCAAATACATTTCTCTCTAAAGAGGTCAGTCATTTCCAACGCCAGCCTGTTAACATTCAAGTTGGCATTGAAAAAATTCTCAAACGGACTTGGTGTTATGATCCCTTCTTGTCCACCGTTATCGCTCTTCTTTTCATCGATATATTTCTGATAATTCATATCCGTCTTTCTAACAAACTCAGACATTGTGATCTGGTTTGGGTTGAATTGTGTGTTTTTTGTGTACAACAACTTGACCATATCCGCAAAGCTAAGTTTAGTGTTTTGGTTTGGTGGGTGCACTGTATGCCGTGAGTCGACCAGAGTACTGCTCTTTCCATCCATAGTCGACGCACATGTGCATGGACATGTGCATCCATCAGTTCTAATTCTGTAGTGTTGATTTTTACTTTTGTTCTGCAAGTCAAGGAGCGTCGGCGCCGGTGTCCCCCTTTTTGCGCGAATACCCAGTTGGGAGTGTGCTCGCTGGCCGAAGAGGCCAGCGCGCGAGGTGCAGTTGCCGTCGGCGAAAAAATTTTGAAATTGGTTTGTCGGGATTGAAAAATTGAATTTAATTTATTAAAATTAGTCGGTTCATCGCACTCGGTCGCCGCGCAATCGATACAATACGACACAATCGAACTACCGTGAATCAAATCAATTTTGTAGACCCCTATTAACGATTTTTTGCACAGAGTGCATCATGAATTACTGCAATTAAGGATATTTGCCCCTTCAGACCGGATTTCATTACTATTCAACGGTATTTTCCCCCCTTTTACACATTCAGCACAAACAATTTGCTCGACTTTATCGATATAAACTTTAATAAATTTATTATTAAGGTTTATGGACTCAACCACATACACCGCACTCGCTTATCGGGTCGGTATTTCCCATCGAATCTCTTAATGAATGGACTTTTTCGCCTACAAATCGATCGATCGCGGCGACAAACTCTTCCAATCCGGTTATCGGTCCACTATTTTCGTTATTGATAAACTCGGATAAAATATCCGTTTTATTCAAAAGAAATTTCTCTATATATTTTTTTACGTGTTGCACATTCCATCGTTTCAATTTTATTATTATAATAATTAACATAATAATAATTATTAATAATTATATATTAATAATTAATAATAATTATATTATTAATAATAATTATTATAATAATTATTATAATACATAACAGATACATACTAAAAATGTTATTTGTTTCGTTTTTGATAATTAATTGGGGCAAGACAATGATAAGAGTAATAGGAAAATGTAGCAAACATTTCCAATATTATAATATTTAAATTAAGTTTAATTATTAATATTTTCAGCTAACATTTCAAATTTAGAAAAAAATGTAACTAAAATTCTATTTTTTAATTGAGTATTTTCTTATTTGTCTGAGACTCATCTCAGAGTTTTCGAACTCTATTGAACAACTTTTGTAAAAGATAATATTTTCGTTACTGAGCTTAGTAAAAAATTAGTCTACAATTAATTAGATTCTTAAAACATATTTTTTGATAATGACAAAAAATTCATAAAATATTGAAAACAAATAAACATTTTTACTTGGTAAATATAGTCAAAATAAAAGTATATATACTAAATGTTGAAAGTCTTTAAAATGATGAATTAAATTATGTTAAAAGGATTTAAAAACTCTTTCTGAACTTTCATTTCTTATCGGCAAACATCAATCTTTAAAACGAGATAATTAAGTTAAAACTTCTTAGTACTTCTTTTTGGCCATGTTCCGAGACTTCTTACTAGGAGAGTGTAGAGAAGTACCATTTTATACGGCATGACTATTTTGCAAACTTTTTCTAAGGACTTGTAATGGTCAAAGTTCTTTGTATTGCTATGTTTCATGTTACCTTTTGTTTCCAAGGATTACTTCACATCAATCAGATAAAAACTTTTTTCTAGTCTTTTTTACTAGTTTATTTGAGCCGAATCGAATCTAACTGGAGTTTAAACTGGACTCGACTTAATGTTTGTGTTAGGAATTAAGAAATGTTAGGAAAATTTTTGAAATAAGGTTAAATTAAATATATATACAAATTAAAATTTAAATATGTAAAGTTTAAAAAAGAAATAAAAAAATAATAAGATCTAATTAAACTGTTAAGAATTAAGAAATTTTTGAGATATATGACATATTAGATGTTTAATGTTCAAACGGCAATCTCAACCAATTTAATTAATTTAACGTATTAGACTGCATAATCATCAATTTCATATAAATAGCTGTAAAAAAGCTGTTTTTTTTGCCGACTTTTACTTTGATTTTCAAATGTCGATTAATTTTTTAAAAACTTAAACTTAAAATAATATTTAATTCGATTTTAATTTAATCTTATTTGCTCTAAAATAATATTTACTTTTAAACTATGAAAAACATTTTATACGAAAATATTAAAAAAAATTTAATTTCAACAATTAAAATATTAAAAATTATTTAAAGCTCATATTATTATTTTCATAAATTATAATTTATTTCAATTTTATAATGAAACTTGATTTAAAAATATTGTTAAGAAATTTAAAAATTATGATTTTAAGTTTAATCTTTTTTAAAATATTTAAATTTTGTCAGCGAAAAGAAAATAGACTAACTCCTCATAATTAGAAATATCGAGATTTGGTGAACTTACTATTAAATCGTTCGAATTTTGATTGATTTAAATATACCTTTGTTGTTCGTCTGATAATTAATATTTTTATGAATACGAATATTGACGTAACTGACAATTTGTAATATTTTTAATAAAAGTAATAAAAATTAAAAGGTTTTTAAATTCCTAGGAAGTTTCAAAGAAAATACGCATAGAAAATTTAGTTTAATAGGTTATTGTAAGATTGGATTACAAAGTACTTTAGTTTGCTGACTGTTTTAGTCATTTTAAAAAATATTTTAGATAAAGTTATTGTACATCATTAAGACTTACTTGTAGACAGGACCCTGTTCCAAAGAAGCGAGCTATTAATAATTCTAAAAAACACAGCATTACAGCAACAATTATTCCGAACACCAGTAATAAAAATATTCCCCCCAAGTTTTGTATGGGCAAACCAGTACCAGAATCAGCTTTGCAATTCGTTTGAGTCACCGTAAACCATTTTGATATAATTCCATCAAGTTGCCTATTTGACTGCATTTCTAAAATACTTGACAAAAACAATTATTAAACATTTTGAACCGACAGAATTTCATTCACCTACTAGAAAGAAAAGAATACAAATTTATTACTTAAATTTAAAAAATTATAAAACTTGGAGTAATTTTGATTAATTTTCGTACAAAATCGTAAACATTTAAAAACTTTATTTTCTTTTTTTTCATTCACGTTTTAAAAACGTGCTAATATTTATCTACTATACATATTCTACGCTGAAAATTTATCATCCATAAAATTGATATGTTGTTTTGTTGAATCTGACAATCTCGAGTATATGATTAGTGAAGTTTGGCGAAAATGTTGAGTTAGGTCAAAGCTCACCTATGTAAACAGATAAGTTCATGATTAAAACTCTTGTAACAAACTACTTTACCTATGTAAAGTAGTCAAAACAATCATGGAAATTTTTCTTGTAGCAGCGAAGGCTAAACAATCTATAGCGTTCATTTCATTTAGTATCATGAAATCGTCTTCAAGCTACCATGATCCTTTCAGTATTTGCGAGTTTTTTAAAACAAGACTGCATCCATGATATCCATTGATTTACAAACTTTGACTGCCCTTCAACAATTCGAAAATTTGTTAAGTAAACGCAAATAGTTTTTATGCACAGACGACCAAACTGACAGATTTATAGTGAACCAATAAATATTGTTTTCTCTTATGGAATTATCGAAACTTCATTTTCTTCTTACTGATAAACTTTCAGAGAATACATCATACAAAACTCATAATTTTTTGAAGACAATTAAATAAAATAAACAGTTTTCTAACTCCCAGTACATTATCATCAAATTTTTAGCCTTGATCAAATTTGGAGAGTTCATGCGTATTCCTCTTAGATATAAGCAACCTTGCCTTAAATCCTTATGACATGCAATCATAGTAGAATGTAGAAAGTTAAGTGAAGTAAATTCTATAAAGTAGACTAAAAACACCTACCTATCGAATGGTAACAAAAGTTTTAAAAATAAAATTAAAGCTCAACTATATTGTTTAATATTTTCATTAATTTTATTTAAATGACACTGTTTAACTTTTCCCATTTTGGATGTTAATCAAATGGGTTATTAGCAAGGATTCACATAATCTACTGAAAAATAGAAAATTCATCTTCCAAAATTGATGAAGTTCTACGGATCAGTGAACCAGTACAGTCGAACAGATCAAGTAAGTTTCTTGATCACTGCAAATGTTGCCATAATAGAACTTCATCAAACTGAACTGATTTAAGAGTGGAAACTTTGCTCAAAGAAATTGAACTACGCTAAATAAATTCGAAAGAATGACTCAATATTAACGTATCAGAGAAAACCATGAGTTCCATTTTTACATCCTTTGATTCATACACTTATCCGTTTTATCTTCTCTGTTTGATTTTTTTCTTAGTAACAAATAGTCTTGATTGAATCAATAAGTTAAATAATAGCACAGTATGTATGAAAAGAATATTAATAACAAAATGTGTCTTCAGATGTAGAAAATGTATTTCTAAATAAATAAGGTACTCTTCTGGAAATTATTTTACTTTCAGTAATTATAAAATTTGTGATCATTGTTAACATAGAAAATATGATAATTGTGCCCAGGTTCGCTCTCCTACTGCGGACATAAATTTCCTTATTACCATATTTGATTATAAAATTTAAATTGATTGAAGTACACCTTTTGGAGGTCCAGCATCAACACAGTCGCTACGACAATTGTTGATAATAAGTTGGTTTACATTTCATAAATCCGCTGTTTGCGAAGTCACATAACTTTTGTAAATGTTATCTCTAACAATACGTTCGTTCTATGCAACACAGTACAAGTTTCATTTCTCCTTTGCCAAATATACATTTAATATCTAAACATAAAAACTATTACTTTTCTTTTAAAAAAAAGCTTTCATTCAATTGCTTTAAAACTAGTAAAATTTTTGATAAATAAAATTGGCATTAAAATGATTATTAATTAAAATAAATAATTTAGAGAAAAGAAGAACTCAAACGATTAAAAAGATTCTGAAATAATGTGTTCCGAAGTACGTTTAGCTAAAGAATAGAACTCTTATAAAAAATTAAAGCAACTGTTCTCATCATTTTTTATAATATTCGTTGTCGTCTCGTTCGATGAATTTCACCGCGATTCGACTCAGATTTTTCGATTGCGTAAAGAGATCATTCAGTCGACCGAATAAACTTTTATTACTGTGTGAAATCCTTGTAATATGTTTTGAATATTCCATCTAAATTGAAATGCTGGAGATAATTATAATAGAAATTGATGATCTTCTCGAGAGTAGAAATCAGATCATTTAGCAGAAGATTGAATTGGATGTTTATCGCAACACATGAATTACGGAACTGAATACAGTCGAATCTGGATTTAATGAACCCCGTATTAACGAAAACCCCGATTTAACGAAAGAATAGTGATGTCCCTGCCAAAACCTCGTACAATTTATGTATGTAAACCCCGATTTAACAAATCCCATTTTAACGAAAATCTCAATTTAACGAACGTTGCCTTCACATTTTAAAAAATCAAAACCCCGCTTTGACGAAACTTTACCTATGATATACCCATTCTCTTTTTATTTTAACGCAAAAATATAAAATAAATTCATTAATCTTATTTTATTTAAATATTTTACACTGATAGTATATTTAAATATCAAAACTACAATTTAGTGAAATTATAATCAGTTTTTAATGTTCAATCGACCAACATTTTTAGGCGAAATTATTTAAGATAATTTTAACTGTGTGCATTGAATGGTAAATTTATTGGTTGTTGTGGACTTTCATTTTTAGCTATAATTTAATTCTATAAACCTCATATGAAATAAATATATCAAATTAATCTTTTTTATTTTACTTCCAAATTCTATTTTTTCTTCATTTGTGTTTAGATTTTTAATTTTTTCTATGGATTCAACTGTAATTTCAACTGTAAATCTCGGTTGGTGCTGTGTCTTCGGAGTTCTCTGAACTGGAAGAATTTAAATTACAGTGCTGAGTATTCTCAATTTCGGAGCTCTCTTCTATTTTTTCCGTGTTTTCGGCATCATTCCCGATTAAATTTAAATATTCTGAATGGGAATGAAAGACTTTTAGCGGAATCTAAAGACTTGGTAGTGATTTTTTCCAGTTCCCATATCAACTTTGAGTTGATTTGTGAATTAATAAAACTTATCAAAAAATTAGTTTTTAGCATAATTTTTTTTACCAATAATGTTAGCCTATTTTTTTACAAGCTTTTATCACGTTTCATTTGTTTGTTTGTTTGTTTGTCTGTATGGATCAAATCTTGCGATCGAAATTTCACCCACTTCCCGTTGTGCTAGTGACTTGAAATTTTCAGGAGTGATGTATTCTAGATGACAATACACTTTTCCTTGAAAATTTTTGAAAAAAAATAATTTTTTTTAATTTATTTTGCAAAAAAACCACTTACGATTATCTACAAATTTATACACTGTATTACATAGCAATCTTTTTGTTTATTTTCATGAATAAAATTCAAACTCTACCAAATTACCATATCATAATAATTATTATTATTACAAGCTTTTATTACGTTTCATTTGTTTGTCTGTCTGGATGCATCAAATCTTGCGATCGAAAATTCATCCACTTCCCATTCACCTAGCGACATGAAAC
>MQRK01224718.1:0-14843 GCA_001938485.1 Girardia tigrina
AGTAATAAAATAATAATTAATTATAACATGATATTATTTTTAAACAATTTATGATAATAATATAAATAATGGCGATAGTAATGATAATAATACCAGTAATAAAGTAATAATAATATTATAGCAATAATAATAATACTTTTTTTTAAATCAAAATAATAATAATATTATTTATAAAAGTAGTAATAGTTAAAAATAATATTACTAGATTTGTTTTTATATTTTTACATATTTTTATTTAATTATTTTATATCCCTAATAACTTCCACGCGTCCCTGAGCGCTAGCTCAAACAACTGGAAGCCAGAAAGGATCGAACATCAAAATGAATTTTAGTTTTATAATTAATATATATTTTTGGTTTATTTTTTACTTTTTTAGGGCTCGAAGCGCAAGGGTATTTTAATGTTTTAATATTTTCAATTTCAGGATCTCATCATAATTGGGTGCATCCACGGCCCAACGGCTAAGGTCAAAAGAAGAAGAAGAAGTTCAATGTTCTACCTAGTATTTTAATTTGACTTTTTTAAATCTCGAACTCATTACAGAAATGCAAATTAACTAATGAAGATGGAATTATGAAAAATTATGTTTGTTTAAATACGCTGTTACCGGCTTGTTGATTTTATTCAAATACATTACTTGTGTTGTGCTATACATTTCTAACCTCCACATATCGATAAAAAGTATTTAAGTTAGCGTAATATTGTTCCATTTCATAAAATGTTCTTTCATCTCCATTTTATAATATATAAACATTCTTTTCAGTAATTGAAAATCGTTCATTGAAAAGGAAAATAAAAAAGTAAGAAATAAGCAGAAAGAAATTAAACTATGATGAAATATTTCCAACTCTGTTGTTCGGTTAAGCGATAGTTCAGCTTCGTAAATTTGCCGCCTTAATTTACTTAAATGTATTTGATATCTTATTTTGAACAATATTCATGGAATCTCTCATTTCAATATCCAATTACATCTGATAATTGAACCGAGTGAACCGGGTAACGATTCATTTTCCCGAATTTCATAGAGTAAGAAATATTATTTGGACAATCGAAATATCGGTGAAAGGATTCAAAGGAAATAAATCATTCGCTAAATTGATAGATCTAAATAGGTTTGATGAAATAAATATATTATATAAAATTATTTATTTATTAAATATTTTGATACATTATTTTAAAAATCTTGAGCTTATTTATATTAAATGAAATGTAAATATGACTTTGTATTTTCCTTGAAAACATCTTGCAATTAATTATGGCTTGAAAGCTTGTTGGAGTGTAAGTCAAAACATTTAATTTTAAACTCATTGTTATCAAATTATTTTTTGAAGGTCTCCCTTAAAATATCGTTCTCTTATGAGATAAACTTTATTTGTAATGAAAATAATTATTTCCATTTGTCGTGTTCACACATTTCCATACAACGTGCTCTGGACTTGAATAAAAATAAATAATAATGAGGAAATTTTCAGAAAATTTTATTTATTTTAATTGTGTTTTTTGTATTTTTATTTTTTCTATGTATTTTGTAAAATTTTTTTTTAATTTGTTTTAAAATATTAAAATTTTGGTGTTTTGTTAAAAAAAATTTCATTTGTTGAAAGTCGACGAAAAATTATTTGAAAAAAAAATAAAATCAAATTTTTGTTGACATTTAATCGATTGATCGCATATAGTAAATTGTGACATTATTAATTAATTCCAAATATTTAAATTTGTTTAACTGCATCAATTGAATCAATTTGTTGTTGACTCCAATTTGAGGCAATCAATTCGATAGTGTGAAATTACATCAAAACAGAATTAATTGGATTAAAACAGTGAAATCGTTGATTGGTATTTTGTGAAATTATTTTGCCGATAAAAGAAATCCGTTTTTGTTTAAAAATCGATCAAGATAATTTATATTGTACGCATCTCATTTGATAATTTCGATCGATCAATAGTGAAAATGATTTAATTGTTCCAATAAACCGAATCGATAAAAATTTCGTGTCGAAAAATTTCCCTAAATTTTAATTGATAGAAAATTAATTAATCAATATAAAAATAAGGAAAATTTCTCTCAGTAAAATCGAATTCGACCTCTCATTAAAATTATAAGTCCAATGGATATCGAGTCGAAAGTGATCGAACTTTTTTCTATTTTTTCTTGTAAAAATATGAATTTTTGTCGAGTGAAACGATTTTTTCAATAAATTTTTTTTATGATTAGTTATTAAAAATTCAAATAATATGAGTACAATTATTTCTTTTAATGATTACATTTCATCACAAAAAACGATTTTAAATTTCGATAAACCGAAATGGTTAATTATCGGCAATGAATCGTCCGATATGGACAGTATTGTTTCCAGTTTAGTTTATGAATTTTACAAGTATTTACAATGTCACGGATTCGTATAATGTCATTCCAATTAGCTCTAATTATAAGCAAAACGTGATGTTAAGACACGATGTCCTCGATGCAACGAAAGTTTGATATCGATGTCGCCAATAATTTGGTTTTTTTAGATGGAATATAGATGTGTTTCAACGATTGTCAATTTTGGGAAAATGTGCGAGTCGCTCTCGAACATTGATTATCGAGAACATTGATCATCGCGATATCACATGCAGATTTCCTCAGGGTAAGCTCGAGACAGGGTATTCAGACAGTCGGTTCTTATTCTAAGCTTGTTGTGCAGTGTGTATCGACTGATAGATCACTACCACAACTGGTGACTCTGCTTTTACGGAGTGATTTATTAATAATCTAAAAGTAAAATTATTTAAACAAATTATTAAAAAAATTAAAAATTAAGTTTCAAACTAATCCTTCCATGATTTTTGAATAGAACACCTCACAATCCTCATGAGTTCTCCTTAGATATCCAAAACGTTGAATTGAGATATGGAGAATAGTTTTAATGAACAGTCGGTTCGTAGTGTTTCAGTATAGAAATAAGCGATATGTATTTACAGAATTGATCAATTATGCTGAGGACATATCTCTTCTTCCCACCTATTTCTTTTAATGGCTTACATAATATAAACCTAAATTATCGTTAATGATCAGTTGTCCTTATTTATTTTATATCACAAAAAATTAAACATTATATATTATTTTATTTAATTAATTTAATTTCTTATTATTTTCTACCGATTTAGTTTGATAAAAATGTGGAATAGTAAGAATTTATTTGATTCTATCGAAACATTTTCAAATGTGTCAACTAAATTTATGACGGGGCGGATAATAGAAATAATTAATAACTTTCAAATTAATTTTCGCAACTTGTTTCCTTTACTAAACATTAATTAGCGAGAATGAATTTCCATTCACAACAGACAAATACAATTTGCTCCCTGCTGCTCATTCGTATTCATTACGAAAATAGTAAATGACGAACGATAAACATTAACAATCTTCTGTCTTCATTTCCCCTTCCTTCTTGAATCATTCATTGAGAGAAAGATTCTTTTATTTCGAATTAATAACTTCAAATTCTAATTGCTCTAGTTGTGTTCTTAATTGATAATTCACTCAACCAAGAGGCATTTTTTAATAATTTAGATTCCCATTTACTTTATTGTTTTGTTTTAATTTTATAATTATTGATAATTTATAACATAATTAGTGAATTATAATAAATTTTAAAGATAAATAAATGATTTGTAATAAACTAATTAGTTTTTCTAATTTGGAATATATAAAAGAACACACTTGTATTATAATTTCAATTCAAATATTCTTAGAGGATGATTGAGGGACAAGATGTATACAAAGAAATAGATTGATCACAACACTATTAGTTACATTGGACAATTCTTTTACACAAACACGAGTTAAGGAAGGACTAAAGAAAGCAAATATTGAAGAGTAAATAATGAAAATAAGATATTCTATAGGATTTAATGCATTTAAGAGTGAGTGTTGGAAATGTCAAAGTGATTGTATTGATATTCAAAGTTAACAGCTTTTTCTCATTATGATTTGATTTAAATAAATCGAAAACAATAGGTGGATTGCAAGCTCATCCAATTGATATATTTAATTGTCATGAGTGTAAAAATCTTACATTGGAAAGAGGGACTTATTACTTTGGTAACCTGTGTTAAGCCAGTCATACATACATCCATGGGTGTCCCTGGGAAACTAATGTTCGTCTCTAGGCTAAAATGTCTGAAACTTGCCTAATTAGTATACCGTCGAGTTAGTATGACTAGCATGGACATGCGATCCACTACAAAAAAGGTAACGCTATTCAGAGCGGGGTTATGGAAGGGCGTAATGGCGGGGTCCATAATTAGTTGAATGCTTGCTTGCTTGTACAATGGTACACCAACTCAGACACCTGAAAAACTCTATGAGCTACTTGTTCCGCATGTTACTCATTTCGAACCACCGGAGGGAGCAGGCCTACATTGGAAAGACAAATCGTCCTCTAAAAATCTGGATTAGTGAACATTCATAATCAAGTCAATCGAGTTTTGTTTTTGATCATTGGTTTGATTGAAAAAAAATTGAATGTCTTCTATTTCAAAGGATGAGTTTTCTGTTTTTCGGAGTTCAGAGATTCTTCTGTAAATCATTATTGATAAGGCACTACAACGCATTTATTAATATTCAAAATAAGCAAAGTAAGGCCGTGTCAAATCTTAAAATCTCTAATTGAAATAAATAAGTTGACATCAATATTAAAAGAAATCCTGTAAAATTTAATATTTACCGATAAATTCTTTCAAGAATTAACATTTTATTATCTTACAAATTACATTATAATTGCTGATGATGTAAATGAAATTGCAAAACATGATTAATAGTCAATTTCTTAAAAAAGCTTTAACACAAATAATTATATACAAGGGTTTTAAAAAAATAATTGAATCACATAATAATCTTTGAACACGTTATAAACAATCAAAACTTGACATTTTTAATTGAGTTCTAGTTCATTATTTTTGTTATTTGATGTTTATTTTTATTAACTTTCGAAATTTCAAAATCATTTTATTATAAATTTTTAAAAGAATTTATATTTTGACATCCTTCTCTTAGAACATAAAAATTAACATCAATCGTTCTTATTATCAGTCTCTTTTAAATGACAAAATAGCTACTTTATTCATGCTTGTTTTGATTTATATACGATTATACATGTTTATAAAAATATGTAATTAAAAAATAGAAATTAAATTGAAAAATAAATTATTTAAAAATTATTATCAAAAATTGTTTTGAATGCTAACTGGTGTGTTGTTTAGCCGAGTCACTGTACTTAAGAGTTCAAGTTTATTGGATAACCAACCAGAGCCAGTTATTAGTCACTGATCATTATTAAATATCACTTTTATTTTTGATCTTTGGTGATTAAAATTTTGATTGTGTGGTTTGAGTTTATCGTGAATATTTGATATATTGGTTTACTGATTAAAAAGACGATTTAATAAATTGCTTTGCTGATTAAAGAGACGATTATTTGATGACTGATTCGTTTTCTCTAACAACAAATTGTTAACCTATTGGCCGACCCCGGTCAAGAGTACGTTTCTTATGACAGGCAAAATATGCACTTCAGCCAGATTGCCTTCTCCCAACCATGCCTTCTAAGATGATTTTTGAAAATTTTCCAAAAATACCTTTACCGGTAAATCGGTAAATAATGTTTTAATTACAGGTGAATGACATGTAGACAGAGGCGGATTTAGCTATAGGACTAGGGGGCAGACCACTCCCATACACCCTTGTTGGATTCTAAATGGCGCCCCCAAGATGAATGTGTAGTTTTGTGTACAAGAATTAGCTGCATTATGATTAAGTTTCATCCTTAACACTGACACAAGGTCTGTGATGCAGAAGAACTAAATGGATTGGTTTGGTATGTATTATTAACGTGTACACTGCAACATATTGCTGCTGATGCTTTGCCATTTGTAATATAACCATGTCGAGTTGTTAGACATAGATGGTGTAGTAGTCTAGCAGGCATAATATTTTTGGGCAGTGGAGAATACTACTGAGACTTAAGATTTCACTTTCCACTTGCTGCTTGTACAAGTTTTGTTTGTCTATAAAGTCCAACGAGATTCAATACCTTCCAGTTACCACTCCACACTACACCTATTTATTAATATCAAATGTATCCAGAACATAACGGCACTTTTAGTTGTAAGCTATAGCTTGTAGTATCAGTACTTATAGATAAGTGATTGTACATGATTGTTAGTAACAATACACGTCTTTCACGCCAGATTTTACGGCCGGAGTAAACCCAAATATTATTAAAAGTCGGTAATAATGATGAGTCAACAACACTTTATTATTTTTAATAGTTATTTATTTTTGGTGCTGCCTACCGCTAGAACAAGATAGCGGGGAGCGTACAAATCATGTATATTATAGTATTTACTTAATATTAAAATTAGTAGGGCTAGTACTACCTTTATTCTTTTTGGCGCCACCTGAAAGTGTTCTCGCCCTCCCCACGCACCAAAATCTAAATTCACCACAGGATTTCACTACTTAATACGACACCTCACTTGGACGACGTTTCCCTAAACCACATAATCAAGTCGTGATCAACCTCAGGTAGTTGTGATTTTCGACGTCTGGTTCCTTGAAACATGAATGAGTTGCATTTAGATTCAATTGACACCCTATTTTATGGTCTTTGCTTTTTTAAAATTATCAATAAATTATCAATAACTATATTATATTAAAAAGTAATAAAGAAATTTTCAAATGTTTTTATTATGATTTTACATAAATGATATTATGAATAACAATTTTTATAAAATAAAATCGGCTTACTATTGAAAAGCAAATATCGGAAAATACACTAAATGAAATTGAGCGGAAAAGAAGAAAAAGATGAATGTGACTTTAATATTTTATATCAATTAAATCAAACTTCTTTTCATTTTTCAATTGTAACTCCCACAAAAGATAAATATTATTAGGAAATGAGGCTGTTGATGAATTGATAAATTATAAAATAGTTACGATTGAGATAAGTCTAAAGTTTCGCTTAACAGTAATATTATTATTATAAATAATAATATTATTATTAATAATAATAATTATTATTATAATTATACTACGACTAATAATAATAATAATTATTTGGGATTCAAATATTATCGTGATTTATATATTATCTTTATTATATTGAATCCCGAGCTTCTCCGAAAATCTCTATCTTTTCCTCTCTCGATTTCTTGTCTGTGACAGACATTTATCGTATGAAAATTTGATGAATGACAATCATAGTTAATTTTATTCGTTTGCCTTTATATATAAATAATATGTTATATATTAAGTAAATTAAATAAAATAATAATCATACCAAAAAAAATTTTTGGTGTACAAGCTTTTATAATTTGTCCTATGTTTGCGGTTCTGTATCTATTTCACCCTCTTCCCACATTTTTTGACTTGATTATCAAAGCCTACTAGGCGAAAACCCGCTTTCTATTTGCATTTAGATGTAGCAAATTTCAAAGCCTACTACTGAGGAAAACATGAGAACGACACTTTAATTACTTTTTGCGGCAAAACTAAAGGCGGTATATGAGCAGTGACAGTGAAAAAGTGTATTGTCACCTAGAATACATCAGTTCTGAAAGTTTCATGTCGCTAGGTGAACTTTCTAGTGGGTGAATTTTCGATCGCAAGATTTGATGCATCCAGACAGACAAACAAATAAAACGTAATAAAAGCTTGTAAAAGAGATCTTGTGGAATTAAATTCAAATTTCATTTTGAATTGTTGTCCCGAACTTTTTTGATTGCGGTAATTCATCGAGTCAATATTTCGATCGGTGAGTTAAAGTGCCGAATTATTCTGTATCGAGTCAATTAAAAACATGCTCGAAATTCGATTGGCTAATAGAATCGGTATGCTGTTATGATAAGTAGGTTTATGTCACTTTTTATCAATTTCGAAGTTTTTGGCGGCGTGATTTTTTCTTACGATCGAATTTTTTATCAAGCTCGAATCATTTGTTAAAGTTTGCAAGATTTGATTAATTCTTTTGACGTATTTTTTAAACTTTGTCGGATTTGTCATTTAAAATGTGCTGGGTTTGATGAAATCTTTTTGAATTTAAATTTGTCGAGATTTTTAATAATTGAATATTTTGTCATTAAATAAAATCTTTTGGAGGTCGAGACATTTATTTTGATTTGAAAGAATATGTTTAATGTTAAAAATACGAATATACGTGTTAAAATGATGATAATTCGTGAGGTAAACGACTAGCTAAAGGATCAAAATCATGTGATATTTTTTTTACATCTAGATACGGATTTCAATTGAAATCTATGGAAATTTTTCGGCTTTATTGTAATTGAAAGCTTTTTAAATTGAAATTGGAATAGAA
Organism: Girardia tigrina; assembly: GCA_001938485.1. Classification (NCBI taxonomy): domain Eukaryota; kingdom Metazoa; phylum Platyhelminthes; order Tricladida; family Dugesiidae; genus Girardia; species Girardia tigrina. The sequence goes on from MQRK01224718.1 coordinate 8,365, forward strand.
TATTTATGGTTATGTTGGTTGAAATTTAAGTCGGTCAGTGATTAGTACAACTCGTATTAGTGGATTCAGCTCGAACATTCTGATTCAAAAACGAGAATGATAGTAACTTTCAAAAAATATAAATGGGCTCAGCAAACGAACACTGAGGTAGAGACCCTGTGCAAATTACTACTATGTAACCCTGCTGCCTCCGTCCGATTCTCCAGGCAACCTAAGAGTCGGGTGGATCAACAACAACAAGAACAACAACAGTAATAATAATTATAATAATAATAATAATTATCATTATTATTATTATTATTATTAGTATTATTATTATTATTATTATGGCTATTTTTTATGAAATTATTTGAAATAAATCTATGTAAATATTTTATAAAAATGACATGAAAATTAAAACTATAAATATTTTTTTATATTTAATAAATGTTCTATGAACCGCAATTATTAAAACAGCTCATTAAAACATTCTAGAGATAAAATGCGTAATTTAAGATTTTTTAAAAATTATTTTTTTTCTAAAAAAAATGCAGAGAATCACATTTAAAATTTAATTATTTTTAAAATAAACCTAAAATACGTCAATTATTTTTCTTCTTTTCTGAACAAAATTCTTTATTTAGTAAATCTATTTTTTATTTCTAATAAAACAGAAGAATTTTAAAATATTTTATTTTAGAAAAATGTTAATAATGTTTTTTGTATTTTTCTTTAGTTAAAAATGAAGAATATTCAATATAATATTAGGTTGTTTAAAAAAATAATGTCATTTTTTGAATGGTCCTGATTTTTGATCATGTTTTGAAATAAATCTTTATCATTTATTTGTGATTTATACATAATTTTAAAGCTTATGAAAAACTCTATATTTCTATGATACTTTGTTTAAATATTATTTTAAAATAACGTGTTTATTAAAATAGTTGTCAATATGCCGAAAGCGCAATTACGAGCAATTTTTTATATGAATTCAAACTTGGCCACAAAGCATCGGATGCAGCCCGTATTATCAATGGCGCATTAGACAATGGAACCACAAACAAATGTATGTTACAACATTGGTTCAAATAATTTCAAGGAGATGAGACCCTCAAAGATGATGATGGCCGTGGACGGAAACCTGCTATTGAAAATGAAAATTTTAATGCTCTAGTAGAAGCAAATCCACGCACAACAGTTCGAGAGCTTGCGGAGGAACTAGATGTCACGATAGAAACAATTTAAAACCATCTTCGTGACATTGGGAAGTCGAAAAAACTGGATAAATGGATTCCAAACGAATTAAATGAAAATCAAAAAATGCGTCATTTTGAGGCATCTTCTTCACTTCTACTGCGAAACAAAAATGATCCATTTCTGGACCGAATTGTAACGTGTGATTAAAAGCGGATTCTCTACGACAATGGTAGCCGTTCTTCTCAATGTTTATTCTCAATTTATTATACACATTCATAAATTATAAAAAAACTAATAAATACATTAAAAATAATTTTGGCATGAAAACCAGGTTGAAAACAGTAAGGGACCCAATTACCGATTGATTCCAATGCAACCAGACAAGACACTGACAATGCAAGTTAAAGAAAAAAGGCAACCGATAATTAAAAGTTTCGACAAAAACCTAAAAAATGTGACAAACAAATAAATCAGCAACTAATAAAATAAATCAGCAAATAATAAAATAAATTAATGACTAATAAAATAAATTTAATGACTAATAAAATAAATTGAATGACTAATATTTTATTGCAACCACTAATTAGCTAGAAAATTGCGACTAATTTTTTAATTATCAAAAATCGTTTTTTTGAAAACATATCAAGATATTATTCATATATCATATATAATACTTATAAATTTACAGAGAACCGTAAAAAAATGTTAGCAAAATAATAACTTATTACTTAAACTATTTATTTCTTAATATATGCTATATTTTTAGAAAAACTTATTTTTATCGTAAAAATTGTTATTAAGTATTCGATATTATTAGGTTGAGGAATAAGTTCCCGCCGTTTTTTGAATTTTTAATCAATTTAATATTTAAATCAAATTTTTTGATGTAATGTTATATGTTATTTGAAAGCTATTGTTTTGCTCTAAAAAATAGTGTATTTTGTTTTTTTATTCAGATTAATTTTTGTCGATTTTTAGACCATTGAAATGGAGTGTTAAGTCGATAAAAATGAACATTTCCGACACCATCTATTGTTTGCGTATAATCGAGACACCAAAGCCGCAGACGCTGCCCGAGAGCTTTGTGCTGTATTGAATTTGCGGAACAAATGGATTGTGATAAAAAACTGTCGTGAACCACCTGAAATCAATGGGAAAAGTTCAAAAAATGGGAGCTTGGGTCCCACATCTTTTGACCGAAAACAACAAAAACTAGCGATCCACAATTTCGGCGAGTTTACTTTCCCGTCATCGCTCTACTCACGGTCATAAGCAACAATTTCTTTATCAAATTGTAACGGGTGATTAAAAATGGTGCCTGTACGTCAACATGAAACCGCGCAAAGAATGGTGTAGCTGAGAAGAACAATCGACACCATGAGCAAAACAGGATCTTCATCCACGAAAGACAATGCTATGCGTTTGGTAGGGTTGGGAAAGGGATTATTCATTATGAATTGCTTCCTCGAAACCAAACAGTGAACGCAGAACTTTATGTTCAACAGCTGCATAGACTCAACGCCGCTATAAGACAAAAAACATCCGGATCGACAACATGGCGTTATTTTGCAACACGACAATGCACGTCCTCATATTGCCAGAATGACAAAAGAAGCCATTCAAACGCTTGGTTGGGAAGTGTTACCGCACCCTCCGTATTCACATGACTTGGCTCCATCTGATTTTCATCTTTTCCGTTCGCTTTCTAACGCTGTGCGTGGTGTTTCGTTCAACAATGATGGAGAACTGCAAGCTTAGTTGGCTGAATTCTTCGAGTCAAGACCGGGCGATTTCTACCAAAGAGGCATTATAAAACTTGTTCAACGTTTGGAAGAAGTCGAGAACAATGGCGGAGATTATATTTGTGATTAATTTGTAGTAACTTTTTTGTTAAAAAATAAAATTTTAATTTTTCAAAAAACGGCGGGAACTTATTCCTCAACCCAATATGGCTGGTTTGGTTTAAATAAAATTATTTTCAGTTTAGAAAAACTTAGTTTTTACAGCAAAAATGAGTAACTTTGGAATTCCCGATAATACAGACGATAGTGTAGAAGTAAAAGAAGCTTTACTAGTGAAAGAAGGAACAAGAGAAAGAAGAACAAGAGGGGCTAAGTTTGTATGATATATATTTAAGTATACAAGAAACACCAAATAAAGGTGTTAAGGTCTATTATAAATGTTCATCATTTTGAATGGCTAAATGTCCTGCACAAATTTATTTGCTTCTAGAATAGAATAGTGATAGATGTATCATATATTCCAATAATTTAGGGCATATTCATCTGGTTAAAAATACTACTTTACCTTTGATAACCAAAAGTGAAATTGAAAGAATTTTGATGAAGGCACTAAGAAGCCAAATGCAATTTTGAAAAAGCTAGGAGCACACCAGGTTGAAATAACTCCTAGGTGGAATAATATTATATTTTTCTCTTAATATTATAATTTTTTTGTCGCATTTCTTATTTATCTCGTTGCTATAATAAAATAAATTTGTTGCTGAAGTTTATTTATTTTGTTGCCAAATGATAATTTATTTGTCGCTAGAAGAAACCATAATCAGTTACAAATTTTTATTTTTTTTAGTCGTTGAAATAAGTTGTAAGCCAAGAAAAAATAGTGAAGATACAAATAAAGAAGCGCTTCAAGAAAATCTTAATGGACATATGTGAACCTTTTAGAGACACTTTGAAAAAAGAGAAATAAATTGTTGCACTCCCATTATCCGGAAATGTTATTAACTTCTCATGTATCTTAGCTGTCACCTTAGCCTAGCTGTACAAAATCATTGCGTAGATATCTTCTTACAGTTTTTTTAAAAATTTCAATTATTTCAATTTGAGGACAGATTTATGTTTTGGGATGTATAAATAGGGTATACGAAAATAGATAATAACTTTATTATTGAAGAATCCTAAAAACATTAAAATAAATTATATTTTTATAATATTATTCAATAAAACTGCCTCCAGCTTCAAGGACAGCTTCTACGCGAGATCATTATTGTATACATACTTGAATTAAATGATCCTTGTTCATATTTGATATAGCAGCTTTAAAAGATTCTTTAGTGTTTTCGCCATGTACATGGACCTCTCTCTCAACAAAGCCCTAATATAAATAGGCCAATGGATTAATATCTGGGTCCTAAGGGACAAATATTAGGGGTTATGTGGTCGTGAAAATTCCCAATCATCTATACCTGCGTTACTTGAGCCTTGTGTGATGATACCCAATCCTTCTGGAATATAAAAGGCCTTCTATTTCATAAACTATCATTACAGGGCTTATCTACTCCTTCCAGAGTGTAAATACAGGTAGCTGCATTAATTAGAAGTCCTTGTGGAAAGATATAAGGAGGTATCACGAGGCTATCATTGCTGAAAACGCTGAAAACCATAACATTTGCTGTAAATTTTGTGTACATAACTACTGGAACATTAAGAAGGTCTTTACATAAACACATGTCATTTCGTCTATTTACTTATTGATCTTAGTCAATTCTAACTCTTTATGAACTTTGTAGACGAACAATTCAAAGTCACTTCAAAGTCACAATTACAACATACCTTTTCATCTCTTGAGTAATGTAAGTGTTCACCATTAATATTATACCACACTAAAAGAAAAGATTATTATTAATATAATAATAATAATCTTCCATTTCGACTTTAACAGAAGTTTGTCTCAAAATAATAAAAGATGCTTTAGAACAATCAGAGAACATTATTCCTAAATTTTACAGCAAATCCTCATGAACATAAACAGCTGTTCACTTAACTCAAACACTACTAATGATTTCCTATATTTCTTTTTCGAGGATTTTCGCTAGGAAGACTTCGAATCTCTCTTCATATGACAAATGATTGAGAGAAACATTTGTATGAAATGATATGAATTAGGAGTATTAGTAAAATAAAATAGATGTTAAAGTCACTGTTGAAGAATCTCATTATTTATTTTTTTCTTAAATTAATATTTGTATTAATTTTCCTAAATTTATGATATTACTCCTTAAAACAAGCATGTGTGATAATTAAAACAAATTAATAAAAGTCAGGAAAGTAAAGATAAAGTAAGTAAAGGTAAATAAAAGCAAAAGTATTCTGTTTTCATTTCCCGATTTATCACGTTTTATTCGATAATATTTGTTCAATTATTTTAATTAATAATGAAAAAACTTTTTTTCTGACTAATTATTTATTATATTTGATGTATGTTTTATTACTAATATTATTATTTATTTTAATATTATTTTTTTAGTTATTAAATAATATAATTAAAATAAATTCTTCTTTTTTTTAAAAAGAAAAAAATTATAAAGAGAATTTCAGCCGGAAATATTAAATTGTTAATGTTAAACTTATTTTCCAATATTGGCAAAAGAGCAATTTATATTTCAATTATTTAATTTTAATAAAATTTCAATTTTAATGGCGTTTAAAATGATCTTTTATGAAAAAGAATTAAATTTCCTATACGCTTCAAGACATTTTCTTTACGAACGTCAGAACTAATTTGAGACCATTGGATCATGTTGCCGAGATTATTTGTAGAAGAGGATGGCCACGAACGGAATTGTTGGAATTGGATTTACTTTGATTTAATACTAAATATAAAAAAAATATAAATATAAATATAACATAGGTGTGAGGAATATTTTAAATTTAGTATGTTGAAATTGGTTTGTTGAATTTTGTATGTTGAGTTTAGTATTTGGAAATGTGTTTCTCCCACCCAGATGGAAAATTGGTATTTTGGATGTTCACGATAAATAATTATTCGAGTATAATTTATATTTTAAAGTACAGCATAAGATATTTAAAAACATTAAAAATATTAAATAGTTTCAAATTTTAATATTAAAAATTTAAATAAAGTAAATAGTTTTAACTAAGTTTTGAATTAAATAAATGTTCTTTCTTTACATAAAATTATTTTTAAATAAAATTAATATGTAGATAAAATTATTAATATAATTACAAATTTGAACTTTAAAAATAAAATCTGAAAATAATGAAAAATTTGTTCGAATAATTGTTTATTAAAAACATTAACTAAAATTTATCAATTTAGAACGATGTCGAATGACGAGAGTTTTGCTGAGAGTTGTTCAAAAGACAATTCTGATTGTAATGAAAATAAAAGTTCGAAAGCCATGTTGGTGTTCTTAATACAGTAGATACCGCTTAAAGAGAATATTTTTGGGACTTGAAAAAATGTTCTCTATTGTAGTGATCCTATATTTTAATTAGTATACACGAATATATATATATATATATATATATATATATATATAT
>MQRK01224720.1:8640-18742 GCA_001938485.1 Girardia tigrina
CCTTGGTTACCGTTACCCTGGGAACCATGACCTTGGTTACCGTCACCGAGTGAACCAGAACGGTTGCTAAGGTGATCGTGACCGTTGCTAAGGTGATCGTGACCGTTGCTAAGGTGATCTCGACCGTTGCTAGGGAACCGTGGACCAATCAGAAGCGTTGCCAAGGTGATCGCGACCGTTGCCATGGTAACCGTGACTGTTGCTATGATAACCGCGACCGTTGCTATGGTGATCGCGACCGTTGCCATGGTAACCCCACGTGGTAACTGGTTACGTAACCATGGCAACCACGGTAACTAGTAACGACCCCCCCCGGGGGGGTAGTGCCGGAGAACATACATTTTTCCCCTACTAGCCTGGTATATATTTCATCCATTCAGTGTTAAAAACATAAAAAGTAACAATCAAATATATTTCATGTGTATAATTTTTTTCTTCTTATCCATAAAAGCAAAGATAAAATGCATTTTAAGAATGTATTAACAAGTTTATTAACAAATATATTCCAAAATTTCCTTATGATATTACAATTCAGAAAAAAAGTTATACAACAATAACATAATGAAAGTTGCATTGGCTCAAGTTATTGTGGATTTATCCATATATTGAATAATAGTTAGCAATGTTGTATAACTTTGCATAACTATGAATAACTGTGTAAAACTATCTCACATAGTCACATTTCACAATTACCTGACCATTTGATTTTTTTACCTTTAATTATCTTTCTTTGACATAAATAAATAAATACACATAAATACAGATGTCGGAGTGGAACATCACCCTATCCAAAATTACCAACACACTATATGCAATAAAAAAATAACCATGTACTAGAAGCAATAAAAAAACACACACACACAAGTGAAAGTAACGGACACAGGTCGTTCACAATTTCTAATAAATAGTTATAATCAAAATTTCGTTTTCTTGGTCGATTTTAATTCGAATTATCCATCAATGTAAAATAACTTTCAAATGTTTAAATTGAATTTCGAAAAAATGACTAAATCCAAAAAAATGACTTTTATCGAAATTTCTTCATTTCTTACGACAATCAAACATGAAAAATTTTTAAACACTCCGACACAATCGACTCGGACCAAAAAAACGACAAACAAAAAATGATCTCATAAGACAACACACAAAAAGATGTTACCACTTATTTACACGAATCGATCATAAAATTCCTTGTCATAAAAAACATTATTTTAATCACATATCGAATTCATTCTATTTGTGCAGCCAATCAAATTCGGCTCAAATCTATACATTCTACACACCACATAATGAACGGTGGTAGGAATTCGGCACATACCGAAGAGTCACATGACTCTCACTAATTCATTTTTTTCATATCATGATGAAATTGAACATGATTCAGTGGTTCAAAATATTTATTATTATGTTTACTTTTAATTTATATTTTTGTATTTAATATTTATTTGATATATATAATTATATAAAGGCAACAAAATAGTATTAAAATAATTCACAGTGATTGTCATTCAAATTGAGAGAAAGAGAGAGAGAATGATCGATTGATATGAATAATAATAATATCAATATAATTATTATAATAATTGAATCCAGAACACGATCAGTTATTCGGAATACTCGATTTCTTGCTAAACCGAAAATCAGCTAATTCGAAGGTTTTTTTGTGCATTTTGGATGTTCGGATTAACCAGAGTAGACTGTATATCTTATTCGTGTTGCGCTTGTGTTCAACAAAACATGTAATATCATTCAAGTATTTAAAAGCATATTCTAATGTGATCTATGACAAAATTGTTTTCAATTAAATAAATCGTAATTAATCACTTGATTTTAATTATACTGAAGATGTTGTAAGAGTGAAATAGGTTGTATTGTTAACACATTAGATGAGAAATTACATTTTCTTTTATTATTTATAATTATATATATATATATATATATATATAGAATTGTATATATATAGAATTATAAATTATAATATTAAAAGAAAATAAATAGTATAAAATTTATTTGAACTCTAATTATTGAAATGAAAGTATATTATCGGAAAAAATGAGATTTCTAGTTGACAAATTGCATATAATAATAGTGAAAATAAATAAATAGATCCACAAATAAATAAATTTTTGATAAATTTTATTGAAAAATTCATTGAAATTTCTTGGTCGTCAGCCATGTTGGATGTTTAGATAATTTTTAATGAGAGTTCTCTGAGTTCATTGATTCAAACTAATTGTCAGACATTTTAATTTCCCTTAATTTAAAAATTAAACCAAATAATAATGGTCAAAGCAACGGGTTTTCTTTATAAATTTTTAAATTGATATCAAAATATAATTTTCTTAAAAGAATGATCAAAAGACAGCAACTTAATCAACCTCTGTAATTGGAAATAAACCATCCCATGCCGTATTGATAATGAAAGATTTTTTTGATTTTCAGCTTTTTTCGAATTGCTGGATTTATGTTAAGCTTTAAGTAAACCATTGATTTCATATCCAAAGACATTTTTCCGTCCACTGTTTGAAGCAGGGCCTTATTTAATAACTCATGTTCTTTATCGTACCTTTTTCTAGTTAGAAAAAGTTGCCACTTTGCAATATCTTTGAGAGTTGTTATTATACCACAGGCGGCCAAAACACTGATTGGAGTCCTGCACATATGAGAAGTATAAATATATGTTTTTAGTTTCATATAATTATATAAATCAATTAATATATTTTACTTTTTAGTTAACTCAAAATAAAATTTAGAAAATCCTCAGAAACCTTATAGTAAAACCTTATAGAAACGGTAATTATCATTATTTCTATAGTCTAAGAAAAAATGATTAAATTAAACCTGTATTTTTATTTTTTCCTTACGATAATTATAAATAATATTTAAGTTAGATCTCATTTTGATGTAGTAAATGAACTAATATTAGGAGTTAAGGAAGCGATTATTAAGAATAAAACCAGGGTAAATAATTTTTCGTCTAATGGAACACCACCTGATGCAACTATAACGCAATGGACAAGCTTGTTGAATGAAGTTTTATAGTATTAAGAACAATAATATGATTTTCAATACATTTATTGATATCACAACTCGAATCCGCCACTAGGACAATTCTCCACAAAACTTTCACAGTTAGTCATCGTTCTTGATTAATAAATTTAAATTCTGTTTCTAAACCTCTTATTATTTAAACACATTTAAATTACAATTAATTTTACAATTTCAATTACAAAATAATTTTAAATTATTTTTAAAAAAATATTTAAAATATATTATTTATGATTAAGATATATTAAATTAATTTTAACGTTGTTATTTGCATTTTTAAATTATTCGAAAAAATATCAATCTTCCATCTCGGTTTGAGAAACACAATCCTAAAATAACACATTAAACAACATACAATAAACACCATTAAAAATATTACTTACAGTTAGAATTGACATCTCAAACTGTTATGCTTACCTATCAACTTTTATCTTCAAATTAGAAAACGCATACTGTAATATCATTGATGCAAAGATTTTTATTGATGAGTTTAAATTTTATAATGATCCATGTAACTTGAAATCGTATTTAAATGAGTGAATGCAAAAAATGAAATTCTTGATAAAATTTCTTTGAAACGCAAAGAAATTTTTCCCCATCTGTTGTTGGGTTCGAGATCAAGAATAGAATTCATAACTCCAAATATTTATTTATATTACAGTTAACTATTTTCAAACAAATGTACAAGGAACAATATTTTCTTACTTTGCACAAACCAGATATCAGAATTGTATTATAGATATCCATATATAAATTTTAGTTTTAATTATAAATATTTATATATTAATTATAAAATTTTAATGGTTGTTTTATTTTTTAAAAAAAATCAAACATTTATATATTAAAATCAAGAACGCCATAAAAAAATCAAATTTTATTGCAATATATTTCGGTGAATTTTCCACCATCTGCAGACTGAATTCACAACAATTTTGCTGCCTTATATATAGCAAATTGATGATTATGCAAACATCTTGTGTAATGACTAATTAAATATTTTCAACAAAGTTGACGAGAGACTTGGACATTAATGGACGGATTAAGTGATTTAATCAATTACAAAAGGTCACAACAAATTTAAATCGTATATTTTAAAATCAATCGATAGTAAAAATTGTAATTTAAATATCATTTCTAAATCTTACAAAATTCAGAGTATGTTCAGCAATAAATCTCGTACTCCTTTGAGTTTATGTTCCAATCTGGTTTATCAATTTTCGTGTAATGAGTGCAACGTCAAATACATTGGAGAGACGTTTCGTCATCTCTGTAAACAGATTCAGGAGCATGGACGATTGGGTAATGTGAGTAATATTGTTGGACATATGAAACAAAATCGAAATTCACTTTCCATATTTTTTTTACCTTAACACGATAAAACAAATTTCGCTTACAGTTATTTTTTTCCGAATTATTTTTTCAATTAAATGTGTTTTTTTTACAAATTTCTCGGTAAATCGTCACCGGAATCATACTCTAAATAGGGTCAAGAAACCACAATTAAACTGAATCTCGAACAATATCTTTTAATTATATGCCTTTCTAGTAGGAAACTTTTCCATAATTATTTAAATTAAATCTTTCTTGTTCAGAACCTCGATTGATTTCTCTTCCTTAATCGTTTTATGTCTTTAGAATCTGAAATATTTTTCTATCTAAAGAATTTTTAGTCAATAATCGATGACATGTTTGAGTATTTTGAAATTTTCCATCATTGATGTTAATAAAAATCTGGGTGTAGATTGAATTTGTAGATCGAAAGTGCCAACAACTAATTTTAAAATAATGTGCAGTAATTTTAAAAATTATTGGAAAAGAGTTACTTGTGAGACATTATTGATTAAATCACTTAATCCGTCCATTAATGTCCAAACAAGTCTCTCGTTAACTTTGTTGAAAATATTTAATAAGTTATTACACAAGATGTTTACATTATCATCAATGTGCTATATATAAGACAGCGAAATTGTTGTTAATCCAGCCAGAAGATGGTGGAAAATCCACCGAAATATATTGCAATAAAATTTGATTTTTTTAATAGCGTTCTTGATTTTAATAAAAAAAATTGCAATTGTTTTTAAATTTATATATTAATTATAATATTTTTAATGGTTGTTTTATTTTTAAAAAAATCAAATGTGCTAAAAAAGTAACTATTTACAAATAATTTTAAATTTACATTTTCAATAGCTTTAATATTTAAAAAAATTATCTATTTTAAAAATAACATTTTTATGAAATAAAATTTCATTAATTTATTTATGAAAATTACTTTTTAAAATTAATTAGAGATATTTTTAATTGTAATTCTTTTCAAGAACTTTTGATTTTAGATATTTTTTATTTTAAATATTCGAAAATTTTAAAGTGCGCTAAATCCTCATATTATCCCTTTTTTGAAATTTTTGAATTTTTCATCATTCCGTAACCCTAACCATAACCCTCCCTAACCCTAACCCTAAACCCTAACCCTAAACCCTAACCCTAACCCCCTAACCCCGAAGAATATGTAATTACCCCTAACTTCTGAACCTCATTTAATTATAACTGACTAAAATTATCATGTCTCAGTTTGATCTCTTTGGTCCTTAGCTTCATCAAAGAGATCACTGCATTCTATGGAAAATGGAATCAACGTCTATTAAAATGTTACAAAAACACATTACTTTTATTCTAGACTGAAGTTTATAGTTTAGAACAATTCAAACATCAATCGAGTGTCTTCAAAATATTTAATTTGAAAATTATTTCTCCAATTTCAAGTCAGTTTCTAATTTCAATTTGAAAAATTAAATATTTTACTAAGAAAAATAAAATTTTTGAGAATGATAAATTACGTAAACCATAAATAAAATAATAATAAATGTTCAGATTAAATTAAATTAAATTTTTGCAATTTACTACTTTCATTCAAAAATATTTATCTTTCTTGTAACTAAGAAATGTTATGATTGTACAAAAGGAGATATTATTCTTCAGGAAATGCTTGTTGACTTAATGGATTACTAGACAGCTTCTATGGAAGGGAATGCTTAATAAATAAATAAACTGAATTTAGAAAGTATAATAAAAAGTAAATGCTGCCATTCGTCATACGAATATTTTAATATAATACAACTAAATTAGTAGAATAATAAATAAAGCATATTTATGTTAAGATTTTTTACGAAGAAGAAATTTAAATTAAACATTGAATTTAAAATGTTTTTAAATGAAAAGATCAAATTTTGAAATTGTAGTTATATTTACTTAGTTAAAAGATATTTATAATTGTTATGATAATATTTCTCAAAAGAAACCAATTACAAGAAATTTGTTAAATTAAGTTTTCAAATCTCTTTTGAAATATTATATATTGTTAATTAGATCGTGTTGCCTTAAAATCAATGTTCAATCGGCAGTCTCAACCAGCTTATTGAGAATTTTCGATTAGTGTGTTTTCATGCATTTATTACAAAATCATTTTTGTATTTATACACAGGGACCTGAATGTTATGGTTGATACTTCGAAATATAATTTCTTTAAATATATTTTTTAATAGATGAATTTTGTTTTTAATTATAAAAATTCCAATTATTTCAATTTTCGGTAAATAATTTTATTAATATATTCGATGGAAACAACAAAGTTATTAAGGGTTAATTTAGGTGTTGTGTGATGAAACATCTTGAAATTTTTGTTATCTTTTTGTCTAAATTTCCTTTTGTTTAAAATATTCTACTAATTTTGAGATAAAGAAGAAGATTCGAATTATTTTGTATAATTTTGTAATATTATATTGATTTTTATCGATTTGAGATTGAAATAAACTGTAAAAATAAAGTTAAATTTAATAATTTAAAAATCCCTAATTTTAAAGTATTGCTTGCCTAATATCGGTGTCATATGATGTCACGTGACAAGAGTCATGTGATGATTGGAATGTGATTACTAGTCATCTATTGACATGTTAGTTCACGACTGTAAGCATGTAGCAATTCTAAATCATGGTTCTGAGGAATATTTTAAATTTGGTATGCTGAGTTTAGTATTTAGAAATGTATTTCTCTCACAGGGATGGAAAATTGGTATTTTGGATGTTAGCGATGAAAAGCTATTAAAGCATAATTTGTATTTTAAAATTACGACATAGGATATTAAAAAAAATTTTAATATTAAATCGTTTAAAACTTGAATATTAAAATTTTTAATAAAAGAAGTAGTTTTGTCTCGAAGCAAATGTGACACATGTTCCCAGTGTCAAATGCAACATGAAGACGCAAAATCAGACAGACTTAAAACGAGATTATTAGCGGTTACGACAAGAAACTAGGCAAAAGAAGCACACAGAAAATGGATACCCAAAGAGAAAAGAAGAGAATTAATCACACAGACACAAATTGTTATGTCATGCAGGAGCGGAAAAAGTTAACCATTATTTAAAGGATAAATTTTATATTGAAGAGGAACGCAAAATAGTGAAAGAAGTTGTAGGAACATGTAAATATTGTCAAAAAACAAAAACAGATATGTCGAAGACTAAAAAAGAAACAATCAAGATAATATCATCTGAACCGTATGAGAAAGTATACATTGATATATGCGGCCAATGGAGAGAGACAATAAGAAAAGAAAAATATATAATGGCCATGATTGATTATTTCAGCAAATATATAATTTTAACAGCGATCAAACGACAAGATGAACAGATGATTATGCAAACGAATTTGACAAAATGGATGTTAAAATTTGGTGCTCGGAAGGAAATACATGTGGATTGCGGGAAAAGTTTTGAATCCCATAAGGTACAAGAATTAATGATAAAACAAGGTATTCAGTTAGTGTTCTCTAGTCCGTACCACCATAACATCAATGGTATGGTTGAAAGACAATTCCGAACGATACGAGAGTATATTTAAGCAAGTTTAAAAGAAAGAAAAGAAACGAGTTGGGCTGATATGCTCCCAGAGATGGAATTCACATTAAATGCAGTACGCCAGAAAACAATTGGAAGAAGTCCGGCTGAAGTAATTTTAAATAGAAAAATAGATAGATTGAAGTGGTATAGCAATAAAATGTACACGTCAGTCGAAAACAACAAGTATCCAGACGGAAAAACACGACGAAATTTAAATATCGGAGATCAGGTGTGGGTAAAAAAAGAGATAAGAAATAAAGATGATGACAGATATGAGGGACCATACACCATCATAGAAAAAAATCATAAGAGGAGTTATAAACTTGAGAATAAAGAGAAAAAAATATTAAGAAATGTCGAAAAGTTCAAAAATTTTAAAAAAAAGGGGGAATGTTAGAACTTAAAAATGATATGAAAATTTTTAAAAGAAGATTATATTAAAATTAAATTTTTTATTAAAATTTATATATAATTAAATATGTAACGTTTGAAAAATTAAATTACTAAAATTATGAAGATCTAATTAAATTGTTAATAATTAAAAATTTTTGAGAGTTTTAAATATGATATAACAAGTAAAATGCATAATATTTATATGTGGAACGATTTTTAAAAAATTAATAAAATTAAACGAAACGATTAAATATTTTAAAATGTTATCGTAATTTAAAATTGATTTATAAAATTAATAAAAAAATCAAATATGAATATTCATAAGTATTTTTATTTATATCGGTTTAAGATTTATAAAACAAATTGTTTCTCAAAAAATAATAAGTTTGTTTAAATATTAGATTTCAACATTTTTTGTGTTGTATAATAAAAGTTTTGATGTCTGAAATAACTCAGAGTAATAATTCCGACGTTGTTCCAAGAATCACTAATAATGAAATGTAATGGAATTAATGACTAATTAAAATGACTAACAATCACTGTTATGAAAATAAATTGGTGAAAACCCATATTGGTGTTCTTAATAAAGGCTTCTTATTTTTTAAATTGTGAACCCTATTTTTGATTGTATGTTTTTCGAGTAACTCTTAATAATATAAAAAGAATTAAATATTCAGTGATAAAAAAAGTAACGTTATATCTACATATATTTTATATGGTCATAAATTATGAATTCATGTATTCATAAATACATAATTTCACAAATAGTTAACTTCATTTTAAAAATTCATTAATTTGAACAAATATTAAATGGTGACCCACAATTGGGTAAGGTTCAGTCGCTTAATAAGTCATGTTCTATGTCATAACACATTCAGTTATGATAATTAATTTAGTGTTTTATTAAAGTTGTTAAGATTAATCTGTTGCTTTCCATAATATCTGGTTCACTTCCTCCAATTTAACAACAATTCTGAGTCTGATTCGATGAATGAATTATCAGCACTCGAAGAGCTCAAATCTCTTAATTATATTTTGTTCCCTTTATTGAAAATGGTTGTTGCAGGAAATTTGTTTTTGACTTATATTTGTTTAATAAATTTAATCCCATGTGACCTAAGGATCACTGAACAATATAACTTGAATGTAATGTTAATTGATTATCTGTGTTGAAGTTGATTTGTAAATTTAAATGCTAGTATGCCTCCCCATGGGAGTCGTACTGCAGTCCTCATTGTTGAAATCTATAATGCCTTATTTAGAAAACTGTACTTCAAAGTTTCATTTTATGATAGTTTTAAACATATCTTCTCTATGGCTTGTTAATAATTTTGTTTAAGTAAATGTATAAATATTGGGTTGAAGAATAAGTTGCCGCCGTTTTTTGAAAAATTAAAATTTTATTTTTTAACAAAACAGTTACTACAAATTAATCACAAATATAATCTCCGCCATTGTTCACGACTTCTTCCCAACGTTCAACGAGTTTTTCAATGCCTCTTTGGTAGAAATCGTCCTGTCTTGACTCGAAGAATTCAGCCAACCAAACTTGCAGTTCTCCATCATTGTTGAACGAAACACCACGCAAAACGTTAGAAAGCGAACGGAAAAGATGAAAATCAGATGGTGATTTTTTTTTCTGATTTTCATCTTTTCCGTTCGCTTTCTAACGTTTTGCGTGGTGTTTCGTTCATCAATGATGAAGAACTGCAAGTTTGGTTGGCTGAATTCTTCGAGTCAAGACCGGACGATTTCTACCAAAG
>MQRK01224721.1:35104-46075 GCA_001938485.1 Girardia tigrina
AGAAACGATTCGATTTTAAGTGATCACATTTCAAGCAAGCATTCAAATGCCTTTATTTCTGCTTTTCTTTCAACTCATGTGACTAAGTCGATCAATATTTTTTGTTTTGTAACAGCAAAAATTACCGATAAATCACGAGCACTTTGTGATGAATCCGACTGTAAAATTATCTTCAGTTCGTCATTATCAACCTACATTTCTGGGCCACTCTGAGACTCATTATTGATGTTAAAATTACCTTTCACGAGTTACCTGAACCAATTTCAGACCGTCTGTTGCGTAGTAGAGTTTGTATTTGAATAGATTATGGATGTTTTGCATGATTTATGATACATGAGTTGCCATGTAGGAAATCGTACTTTGTAATAGTTCGAATTTTTGCCTTTTCCATTTTTTAAAATACTGGTTATTAAAACTTGTTATCAATAATTTTAATTAATTTTTATTGATGTGTTTAATTGTCAAAATATGTAGCAATCACAAATGTTTTGTTATTGTCAAATTATAACTATTCGAATTTACTGTAATCATGCCAACAAACTTCTTACTTGACAACCTAAAATTTATTTATAATCTTTCATTTTCTCTAATTAATTCTTAAATTCTTGTTATAGAAATAAAGTCATGTTGCCATAAGAAAAAGATTTAAAATTTACTATTTTCCACGGAAATTCCTCATTAAATCTTTCACTCAATTATTTTTAGTAAAGTTAAATAAAAATAAAATATTTATCTATCATAAATTTTCTTAAATTAACGAGAATATTAGAAAATTTCACTTTATTTGTATTGTATATTATAATAAATATGTTTTTTAATTAGTTTATAATAATTTCGTGTTGTTATTAGGATAATATTATAACACATAATTAAGGAATTTTAATAAATAGTAGATTCTTGTAGAATGAAATAAAAAAAGTCAAAAGTAGAACTTTTCAGGTATTTTCAGAAATGTTTTCATTCGAATTTATTTATTTATTCAACTAGTACTTTATTATGAATGTTTTGTTCTACCAAAAAAGTAACCCTAAAAACTTAACTACGTCGTTGTGTGACAATAAAGTATTCTTGAAAAACAAAGTAAACAGTTTTGTAACATATAAGAGATATAATGGAAGAAGTGGTTTTAAATTATTCCAAATGAGACAAAAATTCTATTCAGAGAGCTTACAATACATTTATATTTAAAAAAGCACTAATTATACCTTAGTTAGTCAGGTTATTGACAGAAACTTATGCTATGACTTTCTACATGCTTTTTTAACTAATGAGAAGCAAAATTGACCGAAAATTTAAATTTGGATATTGTTTAAGACCGATTCTATTTTTACAACTGAAGAATCTCAAGAAGGAAAATGTCTCAAAAGAAGACGACCGTTACATGGGTCCAGCAGCAGTGGTGATAAGAAATCATGAAAGATGCTACGAGTTAAAGTTTGAAGATGGAAGAACTGTTATTAGAAATGTTGAAAGGCTAAGGCCATTTAAATCGAGGGGGATGTGAGGAATATTTGAATGTTTGATGTTTTGTGTTTGAATGTGTATGTTGATTTGGAAATGTCTCTCCTACCCAGATGGATGATTAATATTTTAATTCTTATTATATGAAAATATGTAATGTTAAAATTTATTTCTTATGTAAAATAATTGTAAAATTTTAAATAAGTTAATTTAGTTTAATTTAAACAATACAATTTTGAGTAAATATTTTAACCATTTATTTAATTCTTCATTTGTTAAGATAATAAGAAAAAAGTCATTACTTAATAGACTGATGCAATTTTACGAAAGTTTTGACAAAGATTGTCTTGAGGACAATCTAACTTGTAATAATATAGTATTAAAAGTCTCATTGGTGTTCTTAATATTTTCAATTCCTAAAACCTTGAATTTAGATAAATAAAAAAAATTATATTATTATCGAAAAAAGTCCTGAAAAATTAGATATTTACTGATAAAATCTCCCGTTGATTAACATCTTATTATCTCTCATATTACATTTTATTTACTGATTATACAAAGTGAAATTCCAAAGATGTACAATAATCGATTTCATGAAAAAGCTTTAACAAAATTCATTTCAAAAAATATCAAATATTTTATATGGTAATAAATATATATCTTTTATTATGTAAATGTAATATAATAAAATACATAATTTCCAGATTTCTTGTAAACATTGCGATCAATATTGGAAGAGTGCCATGTGAGATATAGTAAATTAAGCTGACCTAAAATCAATGTTCAAATGGCAATCTCTACCAGCGCTAATTGAAAATTTATTGATTACCATGATTACACGCAATAAAAATACAACCATTACTTTATGTTTGAAACGTCGATATATGTAAACGAGTAAATAAACATACTTGATATGTTGATTTATTAACCCATTTTAACAAAATATATATAAATACATATAAATTTCAATTTAGTCAAAACTATATTAAAAATATTAATCTAACAGAAAAATCACAAATGCGCTCTGCCACAGTGAAATAGAAACAAAGTTGATTGTCAAATAATTGGGTCGTCAAATAATGGGTCGCAATTGTTCGAATAATTCAAATATGAGTGACTGTAGGTTACTACAGCCATCATTAAAATATATTTTGATATAAATAAATTTTATTTTTAATAAATAGTTTTCATTCAATTTTAAACTTTTTATAAATAAAAAAAAATAAAACATTTGCTGTATTTTTATTTTTAAAGATTGGTTAAGCATCCAACAATGCGAAAACCTTTTGCGTCTGGAAAGGTCATCACGAACGAATGGACTATATTAATAATTTACGAAAAAAGCTACAACTTTCTAGGAACAGAAATTTTATTAATATTTTTTTATTATTATTCTTTTATTACTTTTACAACCTGTTTTTAAAATTCGATTTATTTATGCATTTATTTTTAGAACTTAGATAAATATTTTTAATGATTTTATTTTCATTTTCTTTTAATTTCTGTTAAAACAAAAACCGAGGGGTAATTATTGTCCTTCTTGTGTATTGGGCTAAAAGCATCTGTTCAATGTTTTTAATTAAGCGATTTTATTTTTATAACAATTTTTCAATGGTAAAGTCTCACTCGAAATGTATATGAGGCGTAAAAAATTCTCAACTAATAATTATTAATAGTGGCATTCAATTTTTTATTTTTTACCACAATATCAATTACATCCTTAATAATTAGGGCTTTTTCGTTTGGTGAAGCAAAACGTAATTGTAAGTTTAATGTTTTATATAAAATAATATTGGAATTTGTTTTAATTATAAAAGTATATCAGTAAAAATATAATACATAGCCTCTATTTATTTGTTATTAAATTTTAATGAGTGAACTATTAAATTTCCAATAACAGAAACCAATGAAAAACAAATCTATGCAAGGCTAAAAGATATATAAATAAATAATTTTATTATTATTTGCCAAGGACATCTCATTAAATAGTCTAGAAAAGGAACAAAGGATTGATAAGATATAAAATCAAAATTTGGAAACTAAATCTAATTTATGAAAACTTTTGAAATCAGGATTTTGAATAATCTATTTTGTCAAAATTTTCTGACTTTTTTGCTCCTTAAACATTTATTACTATATAAAAATAACTTTTAAAATTCACTGATTATTTATTATTTTTTTTAAATATCTTTTTTGAAAACCAAAATTTTTGACTTAAATATTAGAGAAAAATAAATAAAAATAAATTTTAAAAGTCCGCAATATGTTTATTTAAGAAGTCCAAAGTTCAATTATAAATAGATGAATGTAACATTAATATTTTCAAATTAATACATTAATAATAATTTTTGGATAAAACTAAAATATTTTTTAATTTAATTTCATTAAAAATTATTATTTTCGAAAAATATTTTAATTTCTTAAAAATTAATTAATTAAAAATTAATTAAAAATAAATGTTAAGAGCACCGACACAATTACTATGTAAAACATATAACCATTTATCATCCTTCTAATTAGTGTTGTTTCTGAATTTTTAATAATAATTATTCGAACTAATTTCCTGATTTTTCAATGACATTTATTATTATTTTAAATTTAAAATATTTCATAAAATTAAAAAAAATAATTAAACTAATTTTTTAATTTTGAAAAAGATTACTTATACTAGAAATTACCATATATTAGTACTTTTTCAATTTACATTTTATGAAATTATTAAATTTTTATTAAATTTAAAAATGTCAATTCCGTTAAGAATGATCAGTTATCGCAAATACAATAAGACAAATTTTATTAAATTAATTTTGTACTTTTCATTCATTAAATGAATAAAATTAAAAACATAAAATTCTACTTTTTTTAAAGAAAAAAATAATAATAAAAATTTTTTTTTCTAAAAACCAAATGAAAATTTTCAAATTAATTTTTCCTTTAAATAATCAAAAAATAATTAACTTAAAATAATTGTCAAAAAATTTCATTTATTGAAACAAAAGTAAAATTTAATTGATTAATTACTAATTTGGAGATTTTTTTTTAAAATTATAATTTTCTTTAAAAATTTCAATAAATATAAAATTGAAAAAAATGTTGATCAATTATTATAATTAATTCCTCTAAAATGAATGTAAAAATTAATAATAATTTTATGTAATATGTACTAATTAAAAAATTATTTATTCATTATTGTTTTAATCATTTGAAAAATGCTGGTAATTAAAAAAAAACAAAACCGTTTGAAGACAAAATCGATCCTTAAAAAATTTTCTCAACGAAGTGACAATCAAACACAGACAAGTAGTTGAGATATAGAAAAAAAGCGTTAAAGGTTTACCCTATTCTCAACCTAAATTTTTTTATTTAGTAATGTTTTTTAAATTGTTTAAATTAAATACTCCCTTATTTGTTATATTATCCAGCCAAAAACTCAGCACCATACTAAGAATTACTCTTGGACAGTCTTCATCAGTTACACCGACAGACACTGGTATATCATGAATCTCTTTCAAGTTCAAAAGTAACCATCGATTAGTTTTATAACTTTTGTGGCAGTTCTCCATGGGACATATGAATGAACCTCTCTGTATCAGCGGCACCGTGACCAGATGCACTTTCTTAATGTATTTTGAGAGTTCCTTCTGCTTGACAAACCCTTTAAAGCAAGAAGGGAATATGCAGGCTAATAGTTTGATGCGCGGCTGAAGCATTTTCGGATATTCTTTCTCGTACTCAACTACCTCTTTCAAGTACCTCAGATTTGGTTCCTTTGATCAGGTGTTTGAATTCTTCATCTTTGTCGAGAAGTCCCCATTTGTTTATACTTTTTCTGTATTCTGCCAAATTTGCCGGATCGTTGAATATCCAGAGCACATCGCGAGCAATGCGCTTTCTCATCAGTTGCTTTTTACGGCCGTTGATTCTGATTTTTTGTGGCAATCTCAGATGTTTTCACACCCATCCGTGAATTATAATTATAGAATACTATGCGTCTTTTAGCCAGAATCACTCTTTCTCCAATCAGTACAATCGCCATGTCATTATTCACGATCCTGTCTAGTTTTGCCTTCTTAAGAGATGTCTTCGTGCAGCAATTATGAAAGACTTGTAACCGTGCAGCATCCTTCTCGAGCGTTGCTCATCACTCAGTACCATAATAAAACACAGGGAAAATACTAGTTTAAATCAGTTTTCTCTTCAATACTATTGGCTTTCCTATGATTTCTTTTACACTGTGTATATTTTTATACATACTTCGTTAATTCATTTTGTATTACCTTTTCAAATAGAAATAGTTTATATAATTGATCCTTGTCTGAAATTGAGATGTGATTGACATTCAAGTTGTAAACATGAATGTTAATGCTTTATGGTTTTTCCTTAGAGAAAATCTCTTACCAAATAAAAATGATTGTAATGTTAAGGAAAATAATAATCACTTTTATATATTCTTTTTCTCTCATTAAACAATATCCTATCCATGAGGTATACGACATAAATATGACATTTAATCATTGAATGTATGTCTTAGACAATTACTTTTTCTTACAGAATTTTTTTTATTAGAACAGTTCCAATTTTAATGAAACTGGCATCAGTGACAAAAGTAATTTCCTTCTGAAAATCTGGGTAAGATAAATGTTTTTTTTGATAAACCTTTAAAATTGATAAACGTTTCATTTCAAACACAGACAAGTAGTTGAGATATAGAAACTTAAAAAGAGCGTTAAAGGTTTACCCTATTCTCAACGTATTTTTTTTTATTTATTAATGTTTTCTTAACCTTCATCAGTTCAAATGCATCCAGCATTTCTGAAACTATATCTCGGTAATCAGGAGATCGATATTTGCTTGAGAAAAAAATAAAAATATGTTTTTTTAGTCAACATTGACTTTCTAAATTGATTGAATACATCGAAAAGTGCTTAATGAATTGTCGATCATTAATACTCAATTACTCTTTAGTTTTTCATAATTTATTATTTATTCAATTTTACTTTTTCTACGTTAATATATGCCCAAGAAATTTAGTTTTTTCTATAATAAAATTATATTTCTCTGAATAAATTCTTTAAAAATGTTC
Source organism: Girardia tigrina (assembly GCA_001938485.1). Taxonomy (NCBI): domain Eukaryota; kingdom Metazoa; phylum Platyhelminthes; order Tricladida; family Dugesiidae; genus Girardia; species Girardia tigrina. The sequence goes on from MQRK01224721.1 coordinate 41,649, forward strand.
TTCCAATTGTTTTCAATAAAAGTCAAAATTTCATTCAAATTCAAATGAACCAAGACTACTATCATCTGTTTTTGGGACATCCCTGAAGCCACCACTATTTCCTGAGGTCTCTGATTGAAAAATTTAATCAATTTTATTTTAAAATTTCGTCCTTTCTTGTTATTCTTTATCGACTTTTACATATGTTTAAAATTAATGATATTAAAATACCATGATCCATTGAAAATATTTAACGAATCTTCTAAATTTGACGTGGGAAAAGCAAATCCTTCGGAAATTTTGAAACGTTGCCTAAAATCAAGATATAACTTCCTTCCAATTTGTTGAATTTCTCGATCTTAATGTCAGTGCGGTTCCGCGTTCTACCCTCGGTTTGATCAGTACATGGACTCAAGCTGCAGTCGGATCAATCAATTAACGAAATCAAATCGTTCAAATTTACACGCTCTTTTGTTAATAAATTGATGGAGAACTTTTCAGATTTAGACGATTGTATCAACACTTTGGAGCAGTTACGGTTGGTAAAATTGTTTGTTTTTAGTTTGACGAATATTTTTTTGTTAACGGATCAATCAATAAACGAAGAAAAATATTCAAGAAACCTTATCAGTTAAAATAAAAATCAATTGATAAATAATTCGCTGAAACAATATTAAAAATTTCAGGAATTTTTCGATTATCAGATAGGACCCCCTCAGAATAAACACCGAGTCTTTTGTTTATTGGAAAGATCATTTCACTTTGACTCTATTTCTAAAGTCCTTTAAGAAATTTGATTCATAAACCAGTTACACGACGAATTCACTGATATTCAAACAAAATCGCATTCATCGCTCAACAGGGGACCCAGAGGGGGGCATGATCTCCGTTCGTTCAATAACAATAATATTCAACAATAAATCTTTCAACTGCAGTTGGCCAATTTTAGCATTTCCGCTCCGATTTCTATAAATTTCTAATTTCTTAGTTAATTTTATCTTATGTATTTATTGATTGATTTACGGGTTTTTTTATTTATCTGGTTCCCAGTCTGTTAATATTGAATGTTTATCTTATTACATTTTAGAGCTTTTGAATCACCTTAATAATCCAAATTAGAATCCATTTTTAAAATTGCTGCTGTCATGTTAAACATTTCAAACTTTGTTTTTGTTTTAAGTATTTTTCATCAATATGTCATATATAATTATTATTTCGTATAGGGTTGCTTCATAAGTTTTGTCGCACAAATATATCTATGTTAACTGCAGATATCCTTGTATCACCTAAATAATTCTTATATATTTGCAATCCCTAATAAAATGTGAATTAGATAAAATAGCATTTGCGATCTACTTATGTCCAATAATTTTTATTTTCTGTTCTAAATGAATTTTTGTTTTAATAAAATAACACTATCCGACAAATTGAACTTTTTTTTAGACAAAGAAGTCTTTACCTCTATTATATGCAGAATTTTATGCTGAACACGAATGTGATAGTCGTTTTTCTCCTATTTCTATTTACAAAGAATTTGTCAACAGCTATTGGATACATATCAACAAAATGATTTCCTGTTCCAAATCATCACCTGCGATGAGATATATGTGTACGTGGACAACTAAGACGCTTCAAACAATAGATCATGGAGAAATTCGGATGAAAACCCACTTGACACACCGGCACGAAGACTGACAAACCGAAAGCATCTCGCCTCCGTCTTTTGGGACAGTAAAGGACTGCTCTTGTTAGATGTCTTACATCCAAATAATATAATCAATGTGGATGTCTACTATACTCAGCTGGTTCGTCTAATTATCGCCGTTCAGCAGAAGTGCAGATGGTTGCTCCATGGAGGAAACCACAATTTTCATTATCTCCACGATAATGCTCGTCGCATACGGCTGCTCAGACCAAGGACAAGCTGAATGCGCTTGGATTCACCGTACCACCACATCCACCATACTCCCCCCGATCTCTCACCATCTGACTACTATCTATTCTCTCCAATGAAATGTGCACTTCGAGGAAAGAATTATGCCGGTGTCAACGATAACAACGAAGATCTCTACATTGGTTTGACAAGAAACCACGTGATTTTTTTCCAAAAGGGAATACGCAGCCTCCCTGGACGTTAGCTGAGATGTATTAAGCACAATGGCAACTAATTTTTGCATTTGCATTATATTTTATTGTATTTTGATGTTTTTTTGCGACAAAACTTTTGATGCAACCCTATATATTTTTTAAATCATTTGCCTTTTAATTATTTACATTTTTAACTAAGAATAATTTATTATTTTATTTATGACAAAAATTCCTCCCTTCAATAAATTTTGCAAATCTTTTTCAGCAATAAATAATTATATTTTAGTCAATTAAAAAAATGACAATACATTTAAGACAATACATTTATGAAAGTTTAATCATCGCATCCTTTAGAAGATTTACAAACTTAGAGGAATTTTAAATAATGGAAAACGAAAAAGAAAATCATATACATTCCTTTGTGATTATAGATAAAAAGCACGTCTTACTGTTTTTCCTTTTACAATTTAAATTTTAAAAGAAAGACAGGAAAAAAGGAAAGACAGTCTTTTAACCTATTAAGTCGTAAATTTTTATTATTGACTGTAAGTATTTCATATCTATAATTATTTATCAAAACCATTTGTAGGTGAATATTTTAAAATATATTATGTAGATATATAGTTATAGGGTGATTTCGTTTGAGACCGCGGGAAATTAGGTCTAGCGAAATTATATTAAATGTGGTAGATGATGAAAAAAGATCTTGAACGAGATCGATGGTACTCAACCGGTTAAAAGATGAGAACAATATTTTTGGAGATTTTAACACATTATGATAGCAAAAGAAATTCTGAAGTTAATATAATTTCTAATTAAATAATGTAATATCTTATTAAAATTTGAAATTTAAAAGTTATCAACGAAGGATGTACTACTTTAACACCCAGGTTTAAAGATGTCGTAATAAAATGGTTTTAAATGGGATTGAGCTGTTCATTGGTTACCATAAGGCAATGACTTCTTAATCAGTTCATGAATTCGAAAACTTTTCTGTTTGAAACACATTATTTTTGCTTATACATTTTTCGTTTATTTCATTATTTGTTATAGAAAATCAATAGATCTAAAATGGATTCATTTTCGAACGCTTTCGGAAATTTTATTTGTGAACCATAGCAATTTCCGTGAGATCCTATTGCGACAAAGGTAAATTTAAAAAAATTAGATTGCACGAAAAGATTATTTTCGTAAATTTTTTTTGGCCTTTTGTATTCAATTTTTAATTTATTATTCATTTTATAATTCATAATTACAAAAAAAATTATTTTTGTTACTTTTAATATTTTTTGATTCTTCAAGAATCTACATCGAAAAAATATATTAAAATATATAACAAAAAACAAAATAAAAAGATATTTTATCACCAAAAATATATATTTTACAATCATAATTGTGCCAATTAGATTTCGTAGTAATTTTAACGTTGATTTAATCAAACGGGTCCAATTGATCTGGTTCCAATATAGGTCCCCAATATGGATTTACAATCTTTCTTTTTGGAAGGTTAAAAAACAACTTAATTTTAATAAAACCGAAAAATTATTTTATATTAAAAAATAATATTTCATCCGAACTCCAGGTTACTCCGAAGATCGGATGGTGGCAGCAATGTCGTGTACGATGTTCGTACGTTTCGTTCTGGGGCCCTTTGTTATTATTAAGAGTGATCATCATTTATATTGTATCTGATATTCAGTATATATTAAATCAAAAATACTCAAAGTTCGAAAAGCAAAATGTCGAATATATTCACAAAATCTTTTATTAAAAGATTTCAAATCACTTAAAATTAATATTCATCTTGTAATGGAAGTCGAATTTTAATCTTAAATTTTTTGATCGAAATAATAATAAAAATAAAAATCGTCCTCTAATTAAATTCGTAAAAATAAGAGTGATAGCAAAACTAAGTAATAAAAAATATCAGAGAAACAAAAATTTTAAATTGTGATTTTTAAAGTACAATATTCTGTCAAGAGGCTCGCTCTGATTCGTTGACCAATCAGAGCAAACCGTTCGATTTGTTTCTCCAAAAATCGTGAATCACATTCATTCCTCAATAAAATGCATAATTATACTCGGCGATTCAATCGATCTGACTCAACGAGTCATCGCAATAATTACTATCCAGAACAAAGTCAGTTCGGAACTTAAAAATCTGATATAAAAATAATAATTTAAATTAGATTTTCTTATTTTAAATCATTAAAATACTTAATTCTTGATTTTTAATTTAAATCTTATTTTTATAAACAAGCGATGAAGTAGCAAGAATCAATAAACGATAAAACGATGAAGTTTCTGATAAAATTGACTTCTCCTTGGACAGGATGGTATTTGAAATATAATAATAATAA
>MQRK01224738.1:2522-21581 GCA_001938485.1 Girardia tigrina
AACGACATCTCTCATCGCATTAACCACTCCATCATCAGCTAATTTAGCTCTATACACTTTCACCTCTCTATCAGCCATTTCATCAATTTATTCTTTTTGTTCGTTCGATTAAATTATTTCATTTGTATTTAAAAAATTGGAATTGAAAACAATTGAGATTGACACCTTTTATTTTTTTAAATTGAAAAACTTTTTAAATTGTGAGAACATTTCACAAAAAAACTCCTCACAAACACACACACAACAAACAGATATTCACCAATCATTACAAATTACATTCATAACATACACACAAACACATGCATGCAGACAACAACAAACATACACTTACTGGCGAATAAAATTTCCATTAAATTGCAATAACAATAAAAATGAGGCTCACAATCTAACCGAAATTAATACAATTCATTATCGATTTCTTTGGCGATTACATAATTACACACCATTATTCGAATTGCAAATTTGACATTTAATTAGAATTATTAAATTCTAATTCAACAATATTTGAATTTAATATTGAACTAAAGATTTCTATATTTAATTATTTATTTAATTTTATTTAATTAATTTATTTAAGTATTTTAATTTATTAATTTAATTATATATTTTATTTATGAATTACTAAATGACAAAAATGTTCGGTCAAATCGGCATTTCTCCGCTCCAATGTGTTTTAATGATTTAAAGATGTTTTTGTTCAAAAGTTGTTGAGGTGCTGTCCACCAGATTGAAGTGTGGTGACCAGCATCTCTTTAATGTGCCGGGACTCGGTGCCCGGAAAAATCGGCGTATCAGTTCAACGGCGGCTGAGTACCGATCGGATCCAGTGACCAACGGTTGAAGCGTCATCGGATGTCAGTCCCGCATCTGACTCGTTGTGGTTCGCTACCGAGCCGCATGTAACAGCACCAGACTCGGTCCGACCGGTTTGTTGTGTCGCGGAGTGGCAAACAGCGGGATCGTTATGTCCGTTCGGTTTCTGTCGGTCAGATTGGTGCGGTCTTGTCGACCTGTTGAACACCGTCGGATCGAGAATGATGGTGATAAGGAAATCGATCGATTTCAACCAATCTATATTCCCAGCGGATTGTTGATAAAAAATCAGTCGGGATGATCACGAAATTGATGAATTAACACGCAGTCAAATCAACAAAAACATTTATTTTTCTATAAAGTACATTTTGAATTTTTTTCCACCATTTAATTCTTGAATTAGTTCGATTAAACAAAAAAATGTTTATTAAAATTTTCACGAGACCCATAGTTGTAATTGTTTTTGTTTAAAAAAAATTGTTGAGAAAGCTCTTCCTAATACATTCTACGGTGCATTTACCAAAATTATTTTGATATGAACATAAAAGAACGGGATGTGGTTATTAGCGATGAAATCTTTCAAAAATTTAATCTATGGACTTATGGAATTCACGAAATTGGTTTATGGGAAATTTGTCTATGATCGAAATTCATTAGAAAAAATATTTCAAGATTTACCATATTACTAACTTATTATGTGTATGACTGATCAATATAATTTACTAATAAAATAATTTTTAATATGTTTCCTGTCGAATGATTCAGTTTTTCAGCCTGAGGTAATTATGTAAATATGCAAATGAAAATATTCTCCAATAATTTCATCTCCATTTTTCTGTTTGATTAACATATTTTAATTCATTGGGCAAAAGAAAAACTGGATCAAAACATGAAATATAAACCAAATATCGGTTAAAATATGATAAATAATTTATGGGAATAGAAGCTTGATCGCAGGAAAAATATTCAAAAACGATATAAAACGACAGTCGGTTTTGATTTTTTATTTTATAACCAATTGAAAAATAAATTAATTATTAAATCACATCTGTGTTTGATCTTAATAAAAATTGTGATTCAATGTAAATTAAAGAAATATAAATAACAATCTATTTTGTGGACGTGTTTTAATTAATTTTGGTTTGATTTTTGTCAGATTTCTTATCAAATTCAATTTGCTCTTACATTAAAATTATTAAAAAAAATAACAAATGCTTTTAGAAAATCGAATTGAAATAATAATAATTATGAGAAATTGTAATAATTATAATTACAATATCATTTTATAATAAATACCATAAAATCCTTTTTGATTCGAACTACTGCTCGTGCCAGTTGCGATCCCGGTCACTAAACTGTGGATAACCTCGTCATCCTGGGGACTGGATGAATTCGTTGTGTTAAAGAATTACCGGAGTTAACTACTAAAGAAAGAGAGTCAAAAAAACTCTACAAAACTTTATAAATGGTTTGATGAATGATAGATACCACATGGAGCTAAAAGTGTTGCTGCCAAAAACTTTGGATGAAGCATTTGTTAATAGTGGAACAATTTTTGTTCCATGTGTCTGAAGGTGACTGCAGATATAATAGTCCCGACAAGTGGAGAGTGATGGAGGAACGACATTGTCATTTCAGTAGCCTTCAATTAGTTAATACCATTATTTTATTTCAGCCTGGTTATATTTCGTTAATGTCGATAAACGATTAAATGGAAACAAAACCTTATTATCGATAACAGTGGTTATTAAGAACACTAATTGGATTTTCAATACATTTATTGATATCACCATTTGAATTGCCACAATGACAATTTTCCACAAAACTTTTTTTAACAACTCAACCTACTTGATTGATAAATGTTTAATTATATTTCTAAACGTCTAAATATTCAAACAATTTTAAATTATAATTCAATTTACCATTCGATTACAAAATAATTTATAATTTAAATTACAAAATAATTTTAATTATTCAAAAAATATTTTAAATATATTATTTATATATTAATTTAATTTTAAGGCTGGTTATTTAAATTTTTAAATTGATTAAATAATCCGACGCTTTAAAATATTTACAAAATCAATCTTCCATTTGGGTGGGAGAAACACAATCCTAAAACAACAAACAATAAACACCATTCAAAAATATTCCTCACAGTGGTGAAAGTACATCAACTAGATATGATTAACCATAATTATCTAATGTACGCTTTTTACTACTCCAGTTTTTTTATATTTATTATAAATAAGTGTACTCCAGAATCATCAATAAATTCTGGTACACATGAAGAAATTTTAACAAAGGAAAAAGTTGTTTACTTAAAGAAAAGTTGAGAATGACCAAGATTTAATCAAAATTTAATAATTTTTCCCTTTAAATCTGTTTATAGGCTTATATACTCATTAAGGAATGGAATTTATTTTAAATGAAAATGCTTTGTGAAATAGAATTTAGACTGATCCTAATACATGAAAACAAAACTTTGAATATTTCAAATAACATACGTCTGATATAATTACAATAGAATAGTTAAAACTTTGAAGCTCAGTATAAAGACTTTTGGATGAAGAATCAAACTAATAATTCCTTATTTTTTGCCTTCACTCAAGACACATCACTTTGAAAATTGTTACCAGATTATAAATCCAAGCCGGGTCATAACGCCAAATCGGTACCATAGACAAGCATTGTTTGAAGTACTCTTGTGCAGTATTTTCGATAAAAATGTACTAATATTTGAAATAAAACAAATTCAATCTCAGCATTTCCATCACCATATGGCACCCTAGTTGCCGTCACCTCAACATGCCCCTCCACAGGCCATGATTCTTGAACTCAAAGAAACAAGTAACATTTTATTTTACTTATAAAAGACATATTTCTTGTCAATAAAATCTTTTAGTGAAATACTATATTAATGTCAACTATATATTTAAAAATATAAATAAAATAAATCATAATTTCTAATTGCGAAATGCGATTGTATTTCCTCTCGCTCTAACGGATAGATTGAAGTACTAATTGGATTTGATCTGCAATTGGTTCTATTTTTTCAAATATGTATCGAATAATCAAACAATTAATCAGCGAACAGTTAGCTAATAACAAAATTTACAAAATCATATTTTCTTTTATTTAAAGCATAAAAAAGTTTTATAAAAACAATTATTTTATTGTCATAAATAATATATTGGAATCGATTCAAATGGGAATTTGTAAAAAATCAATAGAGAGCAGCCCCAGTACATGTCAATACGTATGTAGAAGACTGATTGCTTCCGCTGCTCGGGATCTAACTTTGGCATTTTTGAATTTTAGAAGATGGATTAATTCTACAATAGAAATTTTCTTTTAATATTAATAGTATATATATATATATATAAATTAAAAAGGAATTCAGTCGTTATCCATATCGATATCGATTAACAAATTAAAATAGAAAATAATATTTGGATTATCGTGGTTATTACTGATACAGTCGAGTGATTTCAATCATAAATAAAGGACTTCTATGTGACCTTTCTAGTGTCGATTGATCATCTACGTTCTGCAGATTCTTTTTCCAAACTTCCTAAGACAAACAATCTAATTTATAAAGCCTACGAAGTTTCCTATTCTCTCGTTAACAACGGAAGACATTCTATTGTTTGGGTCACCGAACCTCAAATATTGATGAGTTACTTTTCTGAACATATGATTCTGTATTTTATCAGTAAGGTATCTTTTGTTTCTTTATTTGTTTACTTATAATATACATTTTTGCGTATTATAATATATTTTTGCGTCATTGAATTTAGAGTTAGTAATATCGAAGAGATTCATCATAATCGAAAAGTCAAGGTCCTTACTATTTTACTGTAATGATGATTTCTTTCAATTATAATAACATTAATAAGCAATCATTTATATCAAATTATTGTAACTAATCTGAAGATAGATTAACTTTAGTGTTAACCGATTAATTCTAAAAAATTGACAGAATTACACCAAAATTTTCAAGTGATACGTTGATATATCATTATAAATGATGCTATCTCAAAAGCAAAACACAAATCTTTAATTAGCTCACTACACTTTCATTCTTAACAACCTAAACTAATATTAGCTTACGAATCATAAACATTCTAATTATTATTAATTTGATTTTTAAAATATAATACAAACAACACCACTTTGTTCTTTTATCAAGTCGTATTTTTATCATACACAGTGCAGGGTAAGAAAGAGTTGATTATCGATAAAATAATCATCATGCTCAGAGTATGGTATGCAAGGATTCATTATCGATATATATATATATATATATATATATATATATATATATATATATATATCCTCGAGTGTTGTAGGGAACGTGTAGATTCATTCCACGAATACAAGCAACTGATGACTCCACTAGCTTTAGTCGGTGATTCATCAATCATTTGTTTAAAGATTTAAAGGAAAATCGATTTGGGTATCAAGAAAACGTAGTGGGGTTCGTCATAATATGATACACACTGTGTGGAGGGAAATCACCTCAGAAAGCGATATTAACTTGTGTGACAATTTTAAATCGGTGTTTAACGATATATCATGGAGCAGGAATTCGGAAGTTGCTATCTGGAAGGAGTGTCAAGATGCGATTTAAGTGCACTAATCAGTCAAACGGGAATCGAATCGCCAAGCGCTGTCATTAAAACATTAAGTACATGTTTTATGTAGTGGTAAACATCTACATAACATAATTGATTGGTCCAACGCAACCCAAAACTCTAGCGGAGTAATTTCAACAATAACTATGTTTGCCCAGTGGTCACTTCCGGTTGAATTCCCGAAACAGATTCCAAGATGTCATTGTATGAATGAGCTATGGCTGGGAGATGTAGTGTTTATGAGCTGGAGTGCAGTCATTAGGAGAAAGCAGGACTCAATAGTGAGTATACGGAGTGTTCGTATGTGCTTTGAAGGAAAGGTTGAGTATTATAACGTGATTTTATAATTATTAGTTGTTTTATTCAGGGAAATAAAGCTCGTGTTTTGATTGATGTGGTTGAAATAAAGTTTGATTTAAACTTTGATCGACTCGTTATTGCAACAAAACTTATTCAGAAACAATTTTACCACAAAAAGAATGTTGATTTATAAGCACAAAACACTTACCGACACATATTTGACCCTTTTGTAGATTAAGTTTTTGGTCTTCTGATAAATGTTCCATTAGACAACCTATAAAATAAAAATCAAAACTCTAAATTAAATAGATTTGAATAATAATTAAAGAATATTATATTTTTGATTAATTATTTCTAATTACATATCCTCATATAAAAATGTAATTATCAACTGTTATTATATGATAATGGGTATTAGCAATTAATAGTTTAAAAACTAATAAAAGAAACTGTTGATAAATTTACTTAAAAAATCAATACTAAAGCCAACAAATATTCAATATCAAGATCAAACGTGCAAACTTGATAAATCAGCTTAAAATTTGATACATTGTCATGTCCTGTTCAGAAAGATTTTTCATATCTAAAAAAATCATCCTGAAGGAATCAGATAATGCCATAAATTTTAAAAAAATATCTCGTGACCGAAAAATTGATTGAAAGATTGTTCAGTAAAAAATCTTCTAAATCATTAATGTCGAATCGGATCTCGTTTACAAATATAAGTGTAATTCCACATACATTTGAGACTTCATATTACCTCTGTAAGAGATGACATAAAAATGTTGGTAATGAAGGTGAAAGTAATATTGATGGTCATGAAAATATTTTAAAGAATATAAAGTCTCGTAATTTTAAGATCATGTATACTCGATTTATAAACTTTTGGGAGTGACGATTTTGAAGTTTTGTATGTCTCAAATCTTTGGATCTTAAAATAAACGTCTAATCTGCATTTTATATAACTTTATTTGGAGTGTTTAAATGATCAAAGTTTTCGTATTGATTCCAAAATCATTAATTAAAACCAAAAATATCAAGCCAAAATATGGTTTTGTTAATTAATTTTGATGATTTTGTTGTCGTCAGTAGAACGAATGTAGAGAATGAAGTAGAGAAAGTTACCTAATGATAGAAACTGTTTATATTGGCCCTATGATCTTTAGCGAGGAGAGGTTGAACCAAGATCATCTTCCCATCGATCGTTTTCTGATACTTTATAATTTGATTTAACATTCCCGGCTTTGCAACCTGTAAAACATTTACACTTAAAATATTTTGTAAGTGTCCAAGACAAGCATCCGATGCATTGATTTTTTTTGTGACAAGCTGCCACCATTTCTTGTTTATGTTGCTGAAGCGTTATTTTCTAACCATGTTTACTACACTAGAATGTGAAATCATTGTCAATCTTTGTTGATAGTGTTTTATAATTGCTCTGGAAAGCTGTGTATGAACAACATTGAACATAATGCATCGAACGGATCATGATCTTCAACCACAATTTTTCTTATATCCAAAGATTATGAAAGATTATAACGCTCATATGGGAGGAGTGGATTTGGTGGATTCATTTTTGTGTTACTACAATATTAGAATGAAGAACATAAAGTGTTATATGGGGATATTTTACCACTTGCTCGATTTGAGTGTTATAAACTTATCAGTAAAAAGAAATTAAAGAATTAAAAAAACACAAAAGAATTAAAACACCTCAAGACTTTCCTCAATCTGGTTGAACTAGCTTGCACTTTGTGTAATTTAAGACATATGAAGCCATCCATTGGATGTTCAAGGTTTAGCATTTTAGAGGGCGCTCCAAAGGATGTCATGATGGATGGAATGTGGTATAAGCAAATAAAAAAGAATGAGATTCAAATTTCCTGACTGCAAACTTTTGAGCAGTGTTATGTGTGCAAAGTGCCAAGTATATCTATGCTCAAAAATTTATAGATTGCTTTAAATTACATCAATAATTGTATGTTTATTATTTTTCTTTCGTTGTTAATTAAGTATATAATTTTAGTCATTAGTACATACTGTATAAAAATGATACGTTGATTATTTTGATAAAAGTAAATAAAATATCGATATTTTTATTTAATTTTTCTCATTAGATTTAGCATATTTAAGATATTTCAATAAAAAATAAATGAAAAGAATATCTGAAGAAAAAATATAGTGTACATTTCAAGTGTATCTCTTCTGGACCAAAACAGTTTTAATCAGTGCTTTTTTTCTAGTAAAAAATGTTTGGGAACTCATTTTATATCTGTTTTTACCTTATGTCAGAAAGTACTATAATTGAATTTTCCCACTGAACACAAATTTATTTTACAGGAAATTTAAAGACATAAACGTTTTTATAAGAAAATGAGAGACTCAAAGAGTTTATTTATAATAAAAACCGACCTGACCAAAGTTTATGTGGAAAAATCAAAAATTTATTCTACTGTATTATTATACTGTACCGTATTAGGCTTTAAAACAACTTCCAGAGTTTTTTCATGTTTTCAACAGACAAATCTACTCGCTTTGTTTTCTTACTTTGTGAGTTTAGAGCTGAATGTTTGCCTCCAAGCAGCCAAGAGTCTACATACTTTATAGGATCAAAATATGTTAGTGGAGAGTCAAACATTCTGATGAATAAAAGTGCCGAGACTGTTTTTGTCATAAGCGAAGCTCTCGTTGGGATGATTATCAAATTTATTTGCGAGAATCCCCTTTCACACTCGCTGGAAGAAATGGAAATTGTATTAAGAGCATGTATCATAGGAAGAATTTTTTTCAGAATATGTTCTTTCCGTAAGATAATCACGGAATCCATGAATGATTTCTCTTGCGTTAAGTTGTAGCATGCTACACAATTTCTCAATTTCCGCTTCTCCAAATGGTTGTTCATGTTATCTGTCCAATGGCTCTGATCTAGTATTCCAGTCCATTGAGCTAGTTCAACATCCTCATTAGACAGTAATATTTTCACAATTGATTCGCTAAGTTTCTCGTAAAAGACATTTGCATCAATAGGAGGGTCATTTTTGCAGTTTCTGTAGTGTAGTACAATTTCATTAAATATTAGAGAATAACAGCATTTGCTACTTGTTACATTTATATAACTTGTTTTTTATTTGTAAACCGTAAAAAGGACTGACAGTAAGTAAAACGCCGATTACTTTATATAAATATAAACGAATCTGGCAGAAAAAGGTATGGGAACTGAGTTCCCATGAGTTCCTACTGAAAAAAAGCACTGGTTTTTATCGACCTAGCTATTCCTTAACAAGACTATGTGTAAATTATGAGGAGTTGGTTAAAATATTCATCTCGCTAAATAATTTTCTTAGAAAAAAAATCAAAATTCAATATTATAATTAAATATCAAAAATAAATAAACAAACTAAATTAAAAAATCTCCAAACCTTAAATAAAAATTAAAAAGGACAATAACCTTTTGTGTATAAACTCACATTTATTACATGTATAATGATTTACATTTATTTTTAAGTATAAAATAATAGTAAAATTATAAATTTAATTTTTTGAATTGGAAATACTCACCAATTAATAGAACAGCGCTTGCTGCCAGTTCTGGGTAATCTGATTTGAAATAAACCAAGGATCTCATAATGATATCGTTAACTTTGTTTGGTAAATGGGTCGCAAAGATTTTAGCAAAATCATTACAGAATTCCCCAAAATGCAAAATACTATCCTCACGCAAACAAGTGTCAATAAATTCGCTGAGTTTATTCGTGGATATGGAACTAGAATTTTCCGCTTTTTCATTCTCAGAATATAAAGGCATTATCTGAATATAAATAAATAAGTAAAAGAATATTGTTTTTATTATTTCATACTTGTTTCAGAGCAACTTTACAAGCTCTAATGACATCTGTACTTGGATCTTCTAAATGAACCAGTAGTGGAACTATGACAGAATCAATTTCCGATAAGTAGCGAGCTTTTGATGGTCCAACTGCCAATTTAGCCAATGATCCAAATAATCGAAATGCTGAAGCTCGAACATTGGGTGAATCTCGTTCATAACATGATAACATCCGCAAACATACGGTGACAAGAACATCCCTGATATCTTTTTCTGTGAGTTTAACCAATAAACTAGCCAGTCCATCCATAGCGGCATTGATGAGTTTATCTTCTGAATCCTAAAGTGAGAAAAAATAATTTGTAAAAATATTCTTTAGCAATTTTACATCTTGAAAAACTTAAGATTTTATTTAAAACATTTAATTTTGAGTAATATTTTGTTTGAAAATGAATAAGTTATTCATCTACCTTATTTTTATTACACAAAAAGACGAAGATATGTAGCTACCATTTTTCGACATAACTTCCATTTCTCTTCATACACTTCTGCCAAAGAGCAACCAAGTCCAGAAACGTTCGTTTGAGGAAGACCACTCGGGTCTCATAGAAGAAAATCTCAACTGGGACTTTAAAGCCATAGTTGGAATAACCGATTTTCCCCAGAAGTGCTTCTTGATGCATATTAATATACATCGATGATTATTAAATTAATATTTTAACTAAAAGACTGAAAAATATGTCAGAAGTTGCTTGAAGATAACGAAATTCCGGTCAAAAACCTGTGAAAAAATCAGTTCTTTAATAATTGACCGAAAAATCCATTATTTACTAGACGTACATTAAATTCGTCTGTTTGTTACAAATCTTGCAAACGATTTTTACCCATTTCCCGAGATTCGTTTGACCAGGAATTCGACACAGTTATATAATCCCAATGACAAAACATGAATTAATAAAAATATTTAATATCTAATTTTTTAATTATTCATTTTTTGCATAAAACGTTTCTGAGATTATCTACCAAATTATCATATATTTATCAGTTAAATAAACAAAATTAATCCAAATTTATGCTTTTTTATTTGTCATAACTGGAATTTTTTCACATTAAGTATTTTTGGATTCTTTACCGATTAAAGTTTCTTTAATTAATGTTTTCATTAGAAAATTTCCAAAAAAACTATTGATTATCTGGACTCCGGTTATTTTATCCTTTTCTATAATTTCCAATAGGGAAAAACCACTTTTTAGTGCAGAAACAGCTCCATAGACTGGACTATCCGAATGAGCAAGATTTCAAGCCGGTCTAAGTAGTTCGGCATTTCACCGTGATTACAAAGTTTGATCGCACCAAATTAGATACTAAAATTTCTCCCCTTAAATCGGTCGGTCATTTTGTTACTCCAATCAGCTCGATCGAACAACTCCTTCGAGTTGTGCACTCAAACTAACAACTCCAAATCGATCAAAATGTCGAAAATTACGATCAATTCAAAGTAGAACTCAAGAAATTTACATTGTTAAACCGATTATGAAACCTCATTTTAAAAATCAAATGAGACTCTGATATTCAAAAAACGTCAAGAAATCGGTTCAGGGCAAATTTCAGTCGATCATTGTGGTCAACGTGGTTTTCCATATTAGAATCAATGACAATTTAAGTGTGGTTTTTAAAAAAAGTATTTTGTGTATTTTAAATGTTAGAATTTTATTTAATTCTTTTTAATATGGTAATTTTGGGTAAGCCCTAACTGATTACATATTACCAAAATTAATCACAGAATCATGTACATCTAAGATTAACATTTAATTTAAATCAAAAAGATATTTCTTTTAGTTTATTATCAGGATTTTCCGAATATCCTAAATCCATTTATCTTAACTTTCATATGAAAATTAATAAATTTATATCAAATATATTTGATTAATAGAAAGACTAGTGATATTTTGACTAACACATTATAAGAGATTGTAATAAAAATTCTTTTATGATAATTTTTTGAAAAAATATAACACTTTTTTATAGCTATGATAAAATATAACTTATATATTTCATATTTTTATACATTTTTATCTTTTAAATTAAAAATAATAAACGTAAAAAAGTCAAAAATTAAAAACCTGTCTATCATCCATTCCCATTAGTAAAGCCGACAGCAAAGATGTTGAGTGCTTTTGTATTAATACATCATTACATCTACCAACATTCCCTATCCCAATAAGGGATAATCGACGCACCTCCAAGCATTTATCCCCGAGTCTCGACAATAAAAGAGTAATAATTGTATCGATTAAAACTTCCAGATTAGAAAACACCGCTTCACCCACAGCCTGAAGATAAACACTTCTAATAAGTAATATTAAAAGAATGAAAATTAATAAAAATATGATAATAAAATTAAAATATTTCAACTTTATCCTTAAAAACAAACCATCATTATATATTTACTGTTTTATTGTTTTATAAATTTAAATACTACTTTATGCTGCATTTAAAGTGTATTAATATAAAAAGATATAAAATCAATATAAATGGAAATTAAAATTTAAAAAATAAGCAAGGCAAAAGAACTTTCAAGTACAAAGGAGAACTAACAAAAGTTAAATACATTTATCAATAAATTTGAATAAGGAATTTATTATCCAAATCACACATGAGAACACTTGAGGGATAGCATGTACACGAACCATCAAATAGCTCAAAGCATTAAAAGATCCAAAAAATTATAGTGCATTTTTCGTTTAGCTTAAAGTGTAAAAATACTGGCTCTGATCATTGCCAAAAGACTCATTCCAATAACAGAAGCTTCACTGGACAACTGGTAATTCTGAATATGACCGAAAAGAGGTCTTGAATCCCTACAAGATATTGCCAATTTGCTGTGATAAAATGATCGAGTGGTATAATGGTAAAGGGTGGTGTAAATGGCCACCACGTGTTTGCTCAATCACAGACTGGCTCAAACAATCTAGAGACCGGGTGCACGACCGAGTCAGTTTGGATTGTTCTCAACCGAGACCGCCGACATTTTTCACATTCGAAGAAGAGAACAAGATGGTCGTAGGAGCGGCGAACAAAATGACGATGACGGTTGATCGAATGGGTCAGACTCTTTTTCGTTCTTCCTCCATCCGTCCAAGAGTCTCCACATCCCCATCACCACAGCATTATGAACGCGACCACGCTGCGCCTGCTATCGCACCAACAATGTTAAAGGTTGAAATTGTTGTATATCTACTACTTTGTGCAAAAATTATAACACCAAAATGCGAGTCTTTACCTGTCTCTCACCAAAATAATACTTTATCCAAAAAACCGTAATACTATGGCCAACATGGTATATATAAAATTAACATAAGTTGAACATTAACAATAGGGGAATTTTCATTGTTCTGAGGTATTTAACACAACTCATTCGGAGTTATTTGTTTCAATTTATCTCTATCTCAGTTTCCAATGGATGTTCTAGCGCTCAACCAAACAATAATTTGATCAATAATTAAGAAATCTGTGCTTTGATTTTTAATTGTCCAGAGGCAACGATTATAGAGAATTAAGATAAATAGACACAAAATTTGCATGATTAAATTTGTTTCATCTAGTCATATCCGGTGTGACATATAACCAGCAGTCGAATAGTCACATAGCCATCGCACATATAACAAAGAAATGAAAAAGATCAAATGTTTAATATTATGGGAATAAAAAGCATGAAAATAAGTTATTTAATTTCGTAGCCAGTTAGGACAACCTTGAGAGAGCGTGAGAGAACATTCCCAATAAATGAAATTAATCACTTCGTTCACATAATGAATTTGATTCATTTGTTACTTTCACAGATCACTAAATTTATTTTAATATATAAAACTTAAATTGAAAATCATAAGATTTGAAGAAGAAATTATATAAAAAAATTAAATTTAAATATTTTGTTATCAGTAATATTATCAAAGTGATAAACTGGAACTGTATAATTAATTAACTGAAAATTCAAATTATTAATAATAAAATACATACTCTTATTATAAAAAAAACTAAAAATATAATTTTTTCATCAAGCAATTTAAAATTTTGCTTTAATTCTATTTAATTGTAATTTGAAAATTAAATATAACTTTATGTTGGATTAACGAAAATCTTTTAATTAAATGTCTGAAAATTCACTTTGTTAATACAATAATTTATTATATTTTAATTGATCACATTTCTAATTTGTTATTTAAAACATTTTATCTCAACGAAAAAAAATATTCAATGATTATAAAAATTAACATTTTCTATTTATAATTTAAAATTAACATTAACAATTTTTTTGTTATTTTTAAAACTAAATGCAAATATATTCTGGAAGATCAGTGATTCTCAATGGGCCATTTCGATACACCCGATGGGAGTAAAACTTAAATTAAAATGTTCGATAGACTGACACTAAATTGTCTTCAATAATTTTCTTCCTATAAAATTTATACTAAAAGTCCCATAGGGAAAACAACAAAAAAACAATCCAGATAACAGGTAATGAAAAAATTAAGAAATTTTAATTATACCGGTTTTGAAATTGATAAAAAATGTGTAATTTTGGAATTCTTTATTAAAATTTTTAAACTGCGACAATGTAAAAAATAATATTTATAATCCTGATTGAAGAATCGATTATTATATACGTATACCTTAATAAGTTATAATAATTTCTTAATAACAGGACAATCTTAGAGACAGAAACGTTTTTAAAAGTTTATGATTAAGAGGTTTATTGGCGCATGTCCAATCAGAACACGATATAATCTGGGTCCTTAATATTTATCAACAATAATTAGAAAAGAAAAATATGTTTTTCATATGAAAGAAGAATGATTAAATTTTTAAAAATTAAATTTACCAAAAAATACAGTAATTTGTTAAACTAATACACTAAAATTAACTGTAAATATATTACGAAAGAAACAAGATGGAAGTTATTCATGTGGACAAATTACCATACCTTAATATGAACAATCGATTCTTCCTTCTAATAAGATATATAGAGATAATTATTAACTTTTTAATTCCGCATTAATTTAGTATTAAATTTTTTTTGCTTTACAGAATAAATCATGTTTAATTTAAAAATTTTGTACAACGTTAAAGGACACAAATCTGCTTTACTGATTATTTAGTAAGTAATATATATTAATAAAAAAATATTTAATTGCAAAACTTCAGTTTATTCCTTACGAAAAATAATTTTTGTAAAAAACATAATAAATTACCGAAATGTAACCGATGAACTTTAACATTTTATCAAATTTCATTTAGAAAATACGAAAGCAAAAAATCCTATTTAAATATGAATTTTACTGTTGTGAAATTTGTTATCAATTAATACTTTTAACAGATAGATAAATTTAACAATCAAATTTCTCATGACTGGGTTGTGCCACGTGCCAACCTCTATAAATGAAATCAAAACATACGAGTTTATAACTCTTAAATTAATTTAATAACGTAACAAATATGGATGCTCTTATCGTCTCTTTAATAGTAGTAATTGATTAAATATTGTTGCCAAGACATATTTAAAAAGAATAAAAAAACAAATAAAATACCACATCGTGGTATTTGCTTTGTGTTACTTTTATTTGGCAGATCGATATTAGTTTAAAATAATAATTTTGTTTAAATCGATCAGTATGAAAATCGGTCGATGAAAAATGTCTGTTAGTTTATTTTGAATCGATCGTTATTTTGTTTGTTATTTGTGGCAAAATTCAAAGATGAAATTTTTAAATAAAGAAATGATTGGATTTTTTGGAATTAATTGAAGGTAAAAAATAAAAAGATTTCTTTTATATCGAGACATTTTTTTTATTTGTTCATAAAAATTTGAATGGGTGATTTCGATTTGAAATTCAAAAATGATTTGATCCTCAAATTAATCATATCAATAACTTATTTTCTTAACACATACATTCATACATATGAATCCAACATGGTGATATATGTTCACCTTTGTTGCTTGCTTTGTTCTTTAGGTGATTTCAAATATCGTGTTTTAACAGCAATTGTTAGATTTATAAAATTGACGAAATTATTGGTTAGATATTTTAGACAAAGCATCTCATATTTAATTCATTACTCCCATTATTATTATGCCTGTGCTTCCTTAAAGGATTGATTGGTTAGATATTTTAGATAAGGTATCTCATATTTAATTCATTACTCCCATTATTATAAAGAACTGTGCTTCCTTAACGGATTGATGCTTTCATAGTTGATATGTTTAGATTTATATTTCGTAATCGAGTAAAATTCATTACACTGACCGTATTTTAATAATTGAACATCATCCATTTCAAAAGAAGAGTATTTTGATTCACATTATGTATTGAATCAACCGTCCTGTGAATCTCTACTGTTAAGAGATTAAAACCAAATAATTAACATTAAAAATGGGCAATGTAAAGCGTTATCAATATATCAAGTGTTCAACTAAATAAAAATTATTGATAAGATTCAATCTGGATGAAAATTTTTGGTCAAAAACGAAATTAAACCATTAAAAATATATTTGAAGGCAATATATTTCGACGGATCAACCGTCAGTAGTTTGATCAATCAATCAGAGTTTTGCTTCTCTTGATAGTTCCAAGAAAGAAATAGAAGTATCATTAAATAGTAATAATATGCGTAACTATTACTTAAGAGTACCTTATTCTGAAGTATTTTTAATATAATACTGTTAAAAGCAACTAACAATGAATTAAATTTTAAAAATATCACGATTTCATAAAATTCAACATGTGAGTAGTAATAAATTTAATAAACCTTTATCACTTTGTTATTAAATTGTTTATGAATATAAATGTAATAGAAGCGATACCACATACATTCGAGAAGCTGCCGGACATCTCAGTAAACGAATTCAAGAACATGGTAGAAAAGAGAGTAATATTAATTTTGATAATTTCAAGATTCTATGTAAGTATTTTGATAATTATTGGGATAGAGTGTCGTGTGACGCATTGTTAATTAAGTCGCGTTGCCCTAAAAACAATGTTCAATAGGCAGTCTCAACCAGCTTATTCAGAACTTTTGATTAGCGTGATTTTATGTAATCGATTACATAATCAATATTTTTGTATTTATATACAAGTGAATTGATTATTAATCAGTGACCTGATCCGTCGAAATATATTGTCTTTAAATTTTTTTAATTGATGAATGTTGTTTTTAAAAAATAAATTGTCATTGGTAAACAATAATAGCTAAATAATAATTATAACTCATTATTATTATCACTATAACTTCTTATCTTGAATTTTTATTATAACTAATAATTAAACTCATATTTCAAATATTCGATACGTTTTAGTAATTTAAAATTAGAAAATTTATTTATTAGAACTTTTATTTCAACTGAGAGAAATTCAAGCATTAATCTGATGTGACTATATATCATCTCCAACTCAATGACCACGGATGTCACAATAAACCTAACATGAATGTAATGTAAACACAGAAACCATTTGACATATAACATTTACTTGTCGAGTTAAAAAATAGTTTCAATTAAAATATAGTTACGATTCATTTTCTTAATAAATTTTGAAGAGTAGTGATAACGTGTGCTCACAATTATCAACAAAGTAAGCTTATGCTTTTAAAGAAAGATTTTTACAAGGGTTTGAGAAATAACGCGCAGACAGTAACAACAGTTTTGTCTGAATTTAGTTGCGACAATTTTGCAGAATCGATAAATCTTGAGCTCATTATATTTCTATGGCGAAGCCAAAATTAAAATAATTTTGAATAATAGGTCCTTCAACACCAAAGAAAGCCATTTTCGAGAAATCGGATAGCCAAGTTATGAGGCTTGATTTTTTGGGATTCTAAAGAAACATTACTAATTGATTATCTTTACAAAAGCAAAACAATTATCGATGAATATTATACTAAACGTCCAGAAGCAAGTCGATAAAAATGCAATAAATAAAATCTGGCTTGAGTAAGTAGATCATTTGACACCAGGACACGTAAACTTACAAATGTGGTAAGAGAGAGAAATTGAATGACAAACAAACTGTTGCAACATAAATCTTTTCTGCCATCACTAAAAATTAAACCATATTAAGTTTGTTTTTTACATTTTTCGAATACATATATTATTTGTCTAAAATGTGTTTTTGTTTGTTCGTCGGTCACGCTTTTAAATGTGAAGTCGCGGAGGAACCGGAGCAAATCCGCGTGAGGACGTGGTCAATCTGCATAGCCCGCATCTAGATGGTTTAATCTGGGAGCCGACTTAATTGACCGACTGTTATATCAACCCAGAATTCGAAACAATAAATTATAATAATTAAGATTTAAAACTAAAAGCAGAAACTTTCAAAGACGAAAATTTAGCTCACCTATGACGGGGTTTTCCAGCATTATAATAACAATCTTCAACAATGAACTTATATATTATACAAAAGGTAATTCTGGTATCGAGATCCAAGTAACCACTAAAGTATTATTTATATTAATATTTTGGAAATATATAAAGGTTGTACACAAAATCACCAAAATGTGCATTAGAAGACATTAGCTACTTGAAACGTTAGGGTTTATATCTTAATGGTATTTTCATGCTACAAACTAAATGATTTCGACGCATGTGTCATTGCACATATATAATACATAATACAAAAATAAACTGTTATACATGCATAAATTTCTTACCGATCCGAAAAATCCAGTAACTAATATTCTGTGTTGTTCATAAGTAGAATTCGTATGATGACTTAAATGTGAAATTATAAAAGACAATTCAGACGCTTTATGTTCACACACACATCTAAAATAGATTATATTCATTAAATTACTAAAATAAATTATGATAGACCTTGTCAGTAAAAACACAAAATCCATAAATTCATCTTCATTTTCCAATTTATCCCAACCTTTTTGAACATTAATCTCTTCGATTATTTCATGAGATTGAGTAGTAACCAAAAAGTTCTTCAATGCTTCCGCACTGATGCTGTAAAACAGTTACATCACAAACAATTATAATTTTAGTGATTTACAATAATTCATTAGATTAATTTAATTACAAATATTAATTCATTTATCATTATATAAGCACAGAGGGACTTAATGATTCTATAACAATTCTATATATACACATATATATATACAGGGTGTCCCAAAAATATGTATACACATTAAAAATTTAATTTTATTGATTAAAAAAGTAAAAATAAGTACGAGTAATATTTATTTATATTGGTCACAGTTTGTTCTCAAACTGACGTCAATCTTGATCCAGACACTTCTGACAACGCGAAGCAATGGAATCGCACACATCAACAAACATTTCCCTTGGTATTTTGCTGCATTAATGTTCAATTGCTTCTCTCAATTCAGCCATTGTTGCAGGTTTCTTAGCGTAGACTTTGTCTTTTAAGTATCCCCATAAGAAAAAATCTAGTGGTGTTAGGTCTGGTGAACGGGGAGGAT
>MQRK01224738.1:23569-48330 GCA_001938485.1 Girardia tigrina
ATATAAAAACAATAATGTAAATAATAAATGTATAAATAATATACAATAAATAATAATATAAAATAAAATTGATTGTTTTATTCAATATTTATAGAAAATGGCCAGTTGGGAAAAAGAACTATACTTCTAATATTCTAAAAATTACAAAAACATATAGTGTCAATTTTCGAATTTCACTTGTTTCTACTGTCCGTCAACGTGTTAATATTTCATATTTTAAGCCAAAATAATAATGCTTATTTAAATTCAAACTGCTGCATAATGCGTTCTTCAATGCAAAAATTTACAGAAATTATAACAGATGATATTGACTCCGCGATAGTAAAATTGAGAATTACAATACGAAATCATATTTAAATACCAAATTTACCTGATAGGTCGAACCCCTGCAGTCAAATTAGCTTCTAATCCACTTTTCTTTTCATGGGACTGAAAATATATATTTAAGACAAGTAATAGCAAATCTTTATTAACCTTTCCAGTAAAAGCAGAACAACAAATCATTGAACTACAACCAATAAGAATATTGACAAATAACTTGCTATACATTCTTGTCAAACATGTTTGACCACATTCGATGGTGTTAGAACAAAGTATCTAAAATAAAATTTCCAAATACAGTTTTATCAAAAAGACATGTGGAATATAATTGTTCGATACTCAGTTATACGAATGTAAAAATTTAGGTGTAAAATTAAGTTTATGTTGTTTTAAAAATTTCGGTCTTTAATTAGACGAATTTTTACTAATTAAAAAGAGCTTTACAACAAAATAAATTTTCTTTTAACAAATTACTATAAAAATAATTTTAAAACTTAGAATAAAATTTTATATGATTTTTTATAATTTAAAAATATTTTGGCTGTTGTAAAATATTAATATTTTATCTATAAAACGGATTGGACACCATTTAAATTTTCTATAATTTAATTTTTCAGTATAAATATGGATTGAAATTTTGTGCGACTTCCAGACATTTTCACCTTATTTATAGGTTAATTTAATCTCTTTTTTGAAAAATTTTAAATTAATAATATTCATTTTAATAATACTAATATTAATTAAATAAAAATTACAAAATTTAGTAATTTTAATGATATTAATTTAATTAATAAATTCGGTTTTCTAAACACACGCAGTTTTTATATCCGGCATTTTTACCCGCGGCGTTTTGTCGTAGAGCCACATATGTCTAAATTCAACTGATACTTTTTATTTTAGTTTAAGTAATTTATTAAGACAGTTTAATATTTTTATTTATTTTATATACTATTTTTTGGAAATTCAATTCAATGAATTTTTTATTTTAGTGTAATTCAATTTGTTAGCATTTATTAATTTAGTTTTAAGAATAAAGTTTTATCAATAAGTTTAGGGAAAAAATGACTTTTGTGAAACAGGTGTAGCGGCTCGCATAATTAAGAAATGAGATTTTTCAACTGAAAAAAATTCCCCCCAAAATTATTATTGCAACCTCTCAAAATATTCCACACTCAGAAGAAAGAACACTTTATTGACTTCCGTCAAGTAATTAAGAAAAGCCTATAACATAGAACTGACGTAGTCATTAAATCGCGAATCCATTGAGTTACCTGCATTGTTCAAAGTTTATAAGAATCATCAAATCATTTTGTGCAATTGTTTTCGACTGATTCGGAAGCAGGATATAATTTTTATTTTAAGGTGTGAGAATATTGAAACTTTTGTTGAATCACATGTGAAATATCAATTCTGACAAAACTTTTAGCATTCCACCACACATGTTGGTTAAACTTTTTGTTATTTTGTTAAAAATGGGGTCAAAACAAAGTGCTTCCAAATAGACGTGTGATACTTTTTGGGAAATAGTTTTTATTTGGTATATCGATACTATTTTTCTTTCATATATTAATCTTGCCATACAACAAGTAGTACTTCCAACATTATTCAATTAACAGCAATGATGATTTTTCATAAAATGAAGGCTTTTATGAATGATGAGTGAATTCTACTGAAACATCATTACATAAAATGATATACGAATTTATTAATAAAAATAATATCAAAATATCATCATTTTCTGAAAATTCAAATTTCCTATTTATTATTATTTTGGTGTCCAAAATCTGGATAATACTGAATAGAGAATACTGTTTTTGTTAGGAAAAATTTATCAATTATGGAAATTAATTAACAAAATTAATTTTAATTGACTTTTTCCTTGACAATCTGCCAATTGTATTTAAGTTTATTCGAAATTACTTTTATTAGTTGCATTTAAGTAACTATATTTATATGATGTTATTGATTCAGTGAATTTCAATACTTAATATTGCAAAATGCAGAAATGCTCGAGATATTTTTAGAAATAAATAACTATACTTGTAGACAATTCATAGATGCAAGCCAAGTATGGCAAGGGTATCGAATAACTTTAACTGGTGAACCTTTAACCTTCCGTTGGCTTGGATCATCCCTCTCTTCAAATGGCAGTGTTCTAGCTTGTATTTCAATCAAATGTACTATAAATTTGTCAAGAATGGATTCTTCATTGGAAATATAACAAAGTATTTCATTCCACACTCTAAACAAAAAGAAAATAAAGAATAAATATAAAGTAATTCATTATTTAATGTATACTCATCAAGTGGTAAAGTTTGGACCATGATTGTATTCATAGTTTCAACCATGTATTGAGCACTAAGTATCTTTATAGCCCTTAGTACACCAATTTTAGTATTATCGACAAGAATAGGAAGAATGTCATGGAGAATTGTTAAAATAGAAGCCACCTAATTGAGAAATCAATTTTACGGAAAGAAAATTAATGGAAATCAAAACTATTATTAAAAAATGATAATAATTCAAAATAAATTAGACTTATATATATATATATATATATATATATAGTAGGGGACAAATTAATATGTCATCCGCATAAAATTCAGGTTTTTTACAGAAACGTTTGCTTAAATGTTTACAATTCGCATGTGCATATACAATTTCTTACTTTTACAAGGAAAGAGATATTAAAAGACAGTAACAACTATTTAATATTTTTTATTTCCACGATTTACATAATGAATATCCGTTTAATAAATAATATATTAAAGTCAAAATTTGGTATAACCACCTTTTGCTGCAATAATGGCTTGTACCAACTGTTGCATTGACTCAATCAACTTTCGACAGGTATCCGTAATAGAAATATCCTTGATCCAAGCAGATAAGAGAGAGGTAACGAGTCATTCTTTAGTGGAGATTGTTTCCTTTCGTAACCTGCAAAGTTGCTTGGGGGTTATGTAGCACAAGCTGACGAATTTGGCTGTCTGTCTGCAAGGATGTTGCTCTTTTACGTCCACATCGGCCAATTCGAGAAGTACTGGAAGTATCTTGTTTCTTGATACACTGGACGGTACTTGTACAGACTACAATGTGATCTGCGATTTCACCAATTGAATGTCTGCCACCTTTAAGAAGATCAAGAATAGCGGTCTTTTGGGACTTTGTACTATATCTCTGCTTTCCCATTTCAGAAACAAGTAAATAAAAGAAATATGATTGTGTTTCTCAGGATTAATGTGAAAATGACCTGTTTCATACCCATTAACTGGTTATTTCCATGTGAATAAATTTATCTTCTTGTTATCAAGCCATAAAAGCATTCATGATGAAACACATGTTAGTTTGTGTCCAGCGTTAATTGCTATGTGAACATCTAATCAATTGGCAAAATCTATGATTTTCAAAATTATGCAATTATAATTGTCATTATCGGTCATGATAATAATAATGTACAATACCAGGTAAATTTATTTATTAGCTTCAAAATGAATGAAATATAAATAAATGAACATTTGTTATTGTGTTTTTATATCTCTTTCCTTGTAAAAGTAAGAAATTTTAAAAGCACATGCGAATTTGATACATTTAAGCAAAAGTTTCTGTATAAAATCTAACATTTTATACGGGTGACTATTAATTTTTCCCCTACTGTATATATCTGTTGCCTTGTAAAGTACGGCAAATATATCGTTTTATTCAAAGAACAGTTGATAGCTGTCAATGGTTGTTTTGCGAGAATGGAATTGATCGCTTTCGGTGTACTTAAAAATGGTAAAATGTTTTTCATAATTGTAATAACAAGGCATACAAATGAATGCATACTGTGATCGCTTAGTTAACTGGATCTGCTGAATAAACTAGGTACACAACGTATGGGAAAAGGCAAATGTTAAAAACAGTTGGTTTAATATAAATGTTTTACAGGGTATTTAGGTCCTTCTTTGCATGTTTCTGACTCAAGTCTTTCATTTTGACTTATATAAATATCTTAAGATAGTATTCTTGCTCTTCTTAGCATGTATCCATGTCTTAATTTTTGCATCTCGGATTTTACGTGAGTCTTGCCATTTTTGGGGTTTGCTGGATTAAACACGAAATTTGACTTATACGCGGATGGGCGTATAGGCGAGTATATATATAATTCAAATCAAAATGTAGTTTTTTGGTGTGTGATTGGTTTCGGCTATTGAATGATTTAATCAGTGTTGTAATTATCTTGTATCCATTCATTAAACTTTCCCTTATTTTCATTCGTTGTATCATTGGAGTTTTTTTTAACTTCATTTAACATCATTTAACTTTATTAAAGCATTACACTTCTAGTATCGTAAATAAAATGAATTTTAAAAATAATCTATGAAAGGATTTACCATAATACCTCATGGTATAATATATAACCATTATACAGTAAATAAACATTTATATTGCTTAATTGCATAGATGTTGAGTACCGGATGTACTTATCCATCAATCTAATAATGACCACCAAATATTTCACTGAAAACTATGTATAATCATTTCCAACAGACTCTAAAACGTATCACGAATTATATTCTGTATTTGATATTCTTAAAAAATTAATATTTTTTGGTTTATTAAAAGAAACAATTAACACATCTTAAGATCTAATATTTTGGATATGGCTAACAAGTAAAACCTACTACATAGAAAACTTTGAAAAAAAATGAATTAGTCTAGAAAACCAAAGTCCAAAATATATTGAAAATGAAGTCTTTTTTATATTTCACTTTTTCTGAATTAAACAAATATTTATTTACAGGTATATTTTTCTTTATATAACCTTGAATACAAGAGCATTTTTAAAAAGAAAATTACCTCTTCACTGAGATCAGCGTATCGAGTTCGGAATAAAACATTTAGCATCACACCGACTGCCGAAGCCCCATGTTTCTGAGTGTCTTTTAAACCATCATAAAGACTTTTTAACATATCAGGAATTTTTGATGCATGAAGTCTTTTACAAATTAGTTTGGTAATATCACTTACAGCAGCAAAGAGTATGTTGCTATCAGATTTCTTTAGTCGTTCTTTTACAGAAATTAGGAAATTTAACATTTCATCAGTACTTGGATCTCGACCCACTAAAATATTAAACGAAAATATATCAAGAATTGTTCAGTATTATAGAAAATAAATGTATTATTATACGTATTCAGTGGTGTACAAAATCATTTTCATTGTAAATATATATTTAATAATACATATATACAGAGCAGTAAATAAAAAATTTCCTGAACGAATTATGGATTACAAATAAAACTACAAAGCGTTATTTAAGTTTATAGTGTTGTAAAAACGGTTGAAAAAGACATGCTTAAATAATTTCTTTTGAAAGTAGAAATAATCCTTATCAATAAAATATTATGCATAGTAATCCATAGATGCCTCTATTAGTTATCTTTATAATATAATTATGATTTCTGTCTGTCATTCTGTCTGTGTGAAGTTCCCGGTGTTCAGTAAAACAAATTTAATTATTTTTATTAAATAATTTCCGTAGTTCCCCGACACATTAAAGTTATTATTTCGGATCTGCCCCGAAGCATATGAATTTTGATAAGGATTAGGGAGAAAATTGGTCGCAATCCCGGATGCGATTCTATACTGCCCCGATATAGCAATATTCGGAGGCACATTTGATGTATTCTTTTCATAATGCCCCGACATAGAAATATCATCATTTCGGATCTGCCCCTGTATACAATGATTTTAAAATAATTATGTAAATATAAATAATGGATTTAGTTAACAAAAAAAATTTGCCAGACCTGGCAAAATGGGTTAACCCTAATTTAAAATAAATCAGAAAACAAGAAAAGAGAAAGAAGGGTGTTTATTTTCATAAAAATCTTAATAAAAAACCGAATTTAATTTGAAAATTAATTATATTTAAACTAAAAATATTATATATATAATAACATAATAAGGATGCTGCCAAGCTAAAAACACTGAATTAATTATAATTCAGAAGGAAAATTATAATAAATGATTTGGAATTTTCTCAAGAAAAGAGGTTGAGTTTCGGTTGCTCTTAATTTTTTTTCATAACGTACTGTCATGAGATTGATTTATTGCGTTATATTAACGGTAAAAGAACTATAAGACCATTTTCTATAGATAATTTGAAGTTTAAAGATAGCAAATTTATTCTTTTGATGGGTAAAGTGTATAAGTTTTGTATATTATAAACATTTTAGTCTTATTTTAACAACTAAATTATCAAGTTTGTCATTTAAAATGTTATTGAAACCGGAAAAACAGAAAATATTACTTTTTTTTCAGAAATATAATTTTCCCCCAACAGTATCAGTTGTAAAAATCAGGGTTGTATGAAACAATGGTTTGGTACAACATGAAGAAATCGTAACATGTTTCAAGAAATGCTATTCAGGGATACTTGTTCTTAAAATGTCGGTTATGGTCAGCTGCCCCGGTTGCACCGAAAACAATATTAAAAAGACATCGATTTAAGCAGATATTTCAAAAAATAAGATTTTTAAGTAAGAAAAATAAAAAAATACTCTACTTATTTTATTATTTACAAAACCATTTCTTAAATGTTAGAAATAAAATTAATAAACATCTAAATTGTTTTTTATTATTATTTGATTTTGAGTCTCTAAAATTTATTAATACATGAAATGAAGACATAATTCATATAGAAATTTCACTACTTTATATACTTAGATAATGATTTACTTTGATAACTGAAAAATGAATAGAAAATAATAAATACCTTAGACCAAATTTCAATTTTATGAAATGATAATTTGAGGTTTTGGAAAGAATTTATGTTACAATGTTTGAACTTAAAAAAACGAAAGTCTAAATATAAATGTAATTTCAAATATCCTTTCTTTAATTTTTAAATTATAATTTCCAAAGTGACATAATGAGATCTATTTTCATATTTAAAATATATTTAAGACAAAATGATTTTTGGGAAGGATTTTCAGATAATTTTAATATACTGAAAATCACTCATGACGATGAAAGGAAATTTATAAAATATTATTGTAAAATAAATTTTTGATTTTTTCCTCAATTTAATAAAATATATTTGATCGGAAATATTGAAAATTCTCTTTAGGCACAAAAAAACGAGTTACTAAATTGAAGGTATTTGTTTTCAGACAAAAGGTTACAGTGACATTCCAGGAATTCTGTTGGGAACATCGCCCATGCGACAACAATATATTTTTAATATTTTGAAAGTTATTTTTTTACTGTAACGATAAATTATAAATAATTATGATAATTATTAAAATAGAGGCCCGTTAAAACTGAAGTGAGATAGCTTTATATTATTATTATAATTTTGTTATTAGATTTTCACATAAAATGTTATTATATTATTAAAGTTATCCTTCAAAGTAATACATACTGTGATACATAATCCGAAGTTTTTCTTCTTTAAGCCCAATTCTCTTAACTATATATCAAAGAGATGAGAGCAAATAAAGTAGATATTATATATAATATAAACTGTACTGGTAAAAAATGTTTTTTGAGTTTAATGATCTTCAATCTTAATATCCAATATCCTCATCAATAAGAAACACTGAAAATATTTATCGTCTGTTTGAAAATTTACTATTATTCATTGTTATGACCGATCCCCAGGTTGCCCTGAAGACCGGTCGGTGGTAGCAGACGGGCGCAAGGAAACTGAATTATAGAACTCGGTCTCAACATGCTGGACTCATATTTGATTATCTTTATTCATCGTAGTCATCTTTCAATTCGATTATAAGAGAGACTTTATTTATTTGGCGATTAAAATTCGTTTTATTTTTTAAATCATTTCGATAAAAAGTACAAAATAAACAAATGCATGAAATATATTGAGAATAAAACCGATCAAATTGGTTCTTAAAAAAATATTGCTCTAAAATCACTAAAAAAATATCGCCAAAATTAAATCAAATTTACTAATTTAGGATCTTCCAAGAAAATTTCATTTACAATTCACGAAATAATATCGTCTTCATAAATTTAATTCGAAGAAACAATAATACGACTCGAGCAAAATCAAAAATATCGCCCAAAATTCAAACCAAAACTTTCATGATAAATGACGATTCGCAATTTACTTAGGCAATCACGACACTATTAATTCGAGACAGTCAAATCATCGCACGCCAATTTCGAACAAAATCTATTTGAATTGACCAAAAAAACCGAATATCAATCACATCACGAAAATTTAAAAAGTGAATAATTCACTTTTAATAAACATTCGATTTTTACTCATAACTTCCTACTACTTCTCTCACTGTTTTGTGTTCATCTTCCATATAGAATTTATCCATCAAATTATTGTAAATTTATTCCACTCTGACATAACATAACAATCTGTGTTTGCTTGTATTAACAGCATCACAATTTGAATGCAAACATTTATTTACAACACAAACAGATTCTATACAACAATTTTCAGAGGTCATCTTTCTTTGATTGATATAGTTTTTGATTACAAATTCAACTATGAAAAAATCAATGAATGGGAAATTTTAATATTACATTTTAATTTCTCATAATTTTATTGGATAAAAGTCATTACATAATTTTTTAAATAAACATTAATTTTTAAAATATATTATATTTAATAAGTTAAAATCATTTACTGAAAATATTATTAAAATTCATAATTATCAAACTTTAATTAATTAGTACTTAAAATTAATATCATTAAATTAATTTCATTAGATTCAAATAATCAATCAATAAACATATCAATCCCATCTGAGTAGGAGAGTCACAAATCTAAACAGCATATAATCAAAAAACTTACAACATTCCAAATTATCCCTCACAGTTTGATTAAATCATTTTTTTCTCTTTTCATATCCATTTTATTGTGCTTCTTTTACCTGGCTTCTTGAATATGGTACTAAAAAACTATATTATTCGATCTAAACGATTCAAGTATTATATTTGTTTTGTGGTCAATTGACCACAATCCATATTCACCGGAACGTAATCCAATCGACAATTTTTTTCAACAATTAAATCAAAGTTTCATGCCTTGAATTAATCAGAATCCAAATTAAGAATTGAAGAATGTCTGCATAAAAATACTTGGCCCAATGAAAATTGTAATAAAATCTACGTAAATTTATATAATAATGTGGGAAAGTGGATTGGAAAAGCTAGAAGATCTGAATTTTTTATCCAATAAAAGTGAAATGCTCATTTACTTAGTTTATTTATGTAATAAATAATTTAAATACACATCCAAATAATGTTGCTATAAAAACAAAAAATCCTTAAATATCATATAAAATTACATTTAAAATTCAAATTTTACTTTCTAATTTTAGTTGAATTTTAAATGTTAAAGCCACACAATCAACGGCCAACTGACGGTTACTGATCCCCGGATCCGTAAGTCGTGGAATAATATCTCCTAACAAAGTACCAACACAACTAACTGGTTTTCCATTCTAAAATTTTTTAAATAATTAAGCGATTGACTAACAAATAAAATATTAATAGAATAATTATGTTACTAATCTTCAAGCATTTAGATAAGAAAAAGCATTGAAAATAAGATGATTTGACAGACAAGTAAAATATATCAGGATTACAAAATAGATAAATAAAATAAAATAATAAGAAATAGAAATATTAATATATCATTTAAGTATCTCATTCATGGTTTGTGAATAATAAATTTTAAATTAATTTCCATCTCATTAGTTCTGTTTTGATGCGACACTCCTGTGGTACGATTTATTAAAGACTTCATTCACAATTTCAAGAGTATTTTAAATTAAAAATTTATGCAAGATAGAGTTAAAATTAATTTAAAATTCAAAAAAATAAATATACACGAGATTGGTAAACCGTAACTGTTAATATTTATAATTATATATTTTAGCAAAACATTCATTCTTAATGACAAGAAGTATAACATTAATAAACCGAGAGAAGTCTACAATTGTTGTTTCATAGACCGGATGTAAGTGCAAAAATGATTCAGATGTATCAATATTCAACAATTATAATGTATCAAAATAGATGTGTTCTGTTTTTGCATTTTAATTATATCAAATACAATATGAGGCCAAGAAAGTTTATTTTTATTATAGTAGTACTATTAAAAATTTCTCAGAAACAAATTGATCAAATTTTAAAAAATAATGTATAATTTATGCCCTTTGTCCCAATATCATTTAGTGTTTCTAATGTAGTTCCATTATAAAATAAATTGTAAATTGATGGTTAAAAAAACTTATCCTACAAAATAGTATTGTCGAAAACGCTCATCTTTTAGTAAATATATATATATATTAGTAAATATATATTGGTTCATAATAAATAGCAATTCATAAATCTACACAACCCAGGCGTGTTTATTTCACATGATCCAAAAACATTTGGAGTCCCTAAAGTAAATCACTACGTAAAGAGAGAGGAAATGTCATTTTGAAACAAATTTTCTGTGACTGTCGTCCGTTAAGGACAGTAATATTCTTTATAAAAGCTGTTCATAATGTTACTGTTTCTTTTAAACTTTGTTTCAGTTTACCAATAATATAAATGTTAAGGTCAAATGTAGTTGTGTATTTTGTCATTTTTGTTTGATAAAAGAAGGAAAAATAAATATTAATACGGGGAATCTTAAATATCTTTAAACGTTAATGTTGGTTCGAACAATTTAAAATAGACCACAAAAATTGAAAGGAAAAGTTAAAATTATGAAAATCGAAACAAATCGATGCTAACGTTTTAAAATCATGGATGGAATCCAAGCTGGTTTCTAAGCAAGAAAAGTTTCAGTGTGAAATTGAACCCAAACATACGTGCAAATCAGCCAAGCAGTATATCTCCAATGGTTGAAATCAGGCCATGCTATGACTTTTATGTATACCCTCATTTTATTCAGATAGAAAATTTATGTGATATCATTAATGAAAAATAGATTAACAACGAAAGCCACAAATAGTTCAGAACATAAAAGAATCTTTGTAAATAATTAATTAGCCGGATTTTAACAATTTTCCATTGCTAATGATATTTTTTAAGAAAAATGTCAAAAAGATTGGTTAAAAGAATAGCCATTAGAAAAATAAAATTATAAAAAATTAGTATTCTCTTTGATTTCTGAATTTTTTTGCTCTCTGAAATTGACATTATTAAAATCAAATATACAAAGTATTTTTATACATTTAAGTAGTATAAGCTTTGTTATATAAACTGATTTAAATTAATTATTAGTTAAGAAAATATTCGCTTTATCCTAAAAATATCAACGGGAAGGACCTAATCCCAAAGTAGGTTATAGATAGGGATGTACCAGATTTGATTTTTTGAAATGACCGGATATGGCCGGTTTTAAGAAAATTATATCAGGCTCAGGCCGGAGTCGGATTTGTGAAGAGTTTAAGTAGCTACTTATGCTAAATTAAAGAAAATTTGTAATAATAGCTGAAATTGTACCTATTAGATAAATGAATTACAAATAATAAATAACTACTGATAATTATTTGAAATATCTTATTAAATTTTGGACTGAGAAACATATAAATACAAACATAAATGAAAAAAAGAATATTTTTTTAATTTTTTTATAAAATCAAAATTGTACTTCAAAAAAATTAGTCTGGGATCATTGATTACTTCACCTACCACACTAAAAATGCGTTCAGATGGTACACTAGTCAGAGATGATCCCAGGTTTACTCGAGCTACTTTAGTTAAACTAGGAAATCTTTCTTTATTATACGTCCACAATTTCAGTGGATCTGCTGCCCATGAGACCACGGGTTCAGACAAGTACTAGTATAATTCTGACTCGATACCTGCAGATATGTTCTGTTGCTCAGTGAGTGTTGACTGGACGACCTCATGAACACAGTCCCAAAGTGATTTCTTATTTGGTTTTATTTATTTATTTTATTTAAGAGACTCCGTTGATGTGATGCTAGAGGAGGAAATCAACGTAGAACTTGTTGAATGAACATTCTCAATAGTATTAAAATACAGCAATACACTGGCATTTACAGCCGTCATATTGGACAAAATGCAATTTACGATTTTCAAATTCAATTGTTATTCTTTGAAATACAATATTGATTATTGAAAAAAAATTAATCGATGTACCTGAATTGTTTCTTTCTTCATTAACGCAGACTAAATTTATGAAATATATTTAGTTGATAATTATATGCCTTATGATTCAAAAAATTGAAGTAAAATTTGGAGAAAATTAAAAATTCCAGTAAATTTTAGAAATAAACTAAAAAATTTCTACAATTGGCTTCATTTTTTCATTTTTTTTATAAATTGTACTCGAATTTTTAATTTTTTGTAAAATTTGTTTTTTGTTTATTTGCACATCTGTATACCCTTACTAAATCCGGCACAAAACCGGCCAAATTATGGCCGGTGCCGGATTTGTAAAGCGCCGAAAACTGGATACGGTCGGATTTGAGCCAGATTCCGGAACATACCTAGTTATAGAGTATTTGCATTGAGATAAAATGATGATGGAAAACACTTGGATACATTTTTGAAGTTAGAAAAGACATAAATCGCAAATTTGTCTAAATTGTGACATGATATTAATAACCTTGGAAATAACATATTGGAATTTTTATAAATAAAGTTTTTCTAATTGTAAAAAAAAATAATTTTCGCTTTACATATTAACAGACAGATGTGTCATGTCTAGATATTTGTTTTATATATTTAACTCATTTTGTGTAGGATCGGAATCGTACATGATTAATGGAGCCTAAGACCAAATACCATATCAGTCAAATATATAACCACGCAATAAACATGAAAATTTATATATATTTTTATATATCCATTATCAGACTCACCTCCATATTGTGTATCAAAAATTTTTATCTTCGAAAGATATGAGACACTGATTAATGAATGTCATTAGGATACAAAGCAATATTAATATTAATTTTTGTTGCTGGTAGATTAACAAAGTTGATACATTTGACAAGAATTATTTTTAAGTGTAAAACAGTTAATATTTTAATATATTAATATTTTAATATATTAAGTTAATATATTAATATTTTCAAATTTTTACTTTATTAATGCTAAAAATGCAATTTTTTCAGTCTTTCTTCCAATTAGAAAAGAGAAGATAATTTAATTTCGCCGAGTCACAAAAAAGACAGAACATTCAACTCAAACTTTCTTCAATCAAAAAGAAAATAAATTTACCACATTATTCAGATTTTGTTTTTAATTTTCTTGAAATAAGTCGTAAAATTAACTTTTAAATGTTTTTTACGTGAGTCAATTAACCTTATTCAGACTTAAAACAGCGGGAAAATCATATTTGTCTTTAAAACATTATTTATAAAAAAAACTCTTAACATGTATTTGGTGGTTTGTATTTTTATTGTTCGTTTTTAACATGTTTACATTGTAAAAAGTAAAAGGAAAGAAACAAGAACATTTATATAGATATAAAATAATACCGAAATAATATTGGCATTGAAAGATTCATATATAAAGATAAAAGGTAACAAAAAATTTCTTATTTTTTGAAAGAATTCCACCACCATAGAATCTAAATAGAACATATCGTAATTGCATTTTTTCGCTATTTTTCTACTATATTAAATCCAGTAATTCAGTTGAAAGAAATAATTATATTCATCATGGCATCTACATCCTTGTTGGCCTAAATAACTAATTGTTGGGATATAAGATCTTTAAGGAACAGAATTGACATTATATGACGATTAAAATTGTAAGGAAAGCTGAGCCGTACAAATTGCATTTAATAAGACATAAACATGCAAGGTATAGCTTTATTAAATTTGAAAAAAACACTTATTGAAATTTTCAATGAGTTTCTTGATTTAAAAAGTAAAAGATTCTCATCAAATGGCATAAAATGACCATAAAATATGGTCATTTTGTCTTAACTTTTTTAATTCATAAAAATTTATTAAAAATTCTCAAAAAGAAATCGAAAAATAAATCATTTCCCGAATTGTATAAATATTACACATAAGAATGATAAATTGGTGCAAAATAATATGTTTGCATAAAAATTGCTATAAACAGCATTAATAAAAATATTTCAAGATAATGATGAAGTAATACAATAAGAATTCGACAAAAAAATAAAAAGAACCGATTTTTATTCTCCCAATAAAAGCCTAGAAGATTTTCTCTTCATAGGACAAGGTTGGTCGGATGTATGTTCATTAGGTCAAGAAACTAGACTTTTTACAAAGAATAAATGACTAAATTCATTTTGAAAACCTTTTAATCAGGCATATGAGTTTTTTAATTATTTTTTTAAAATTAATAACCGCAAAAACGCTATAGAATTATTCATCGAAAAATTTGTTTCCATAAAGCGAATGATAATTGAATTGCAAACATTTTTTTCAAAAAAGAAATGTATAGAATCAACATGAAAAAAACACGCATTGACACATTTGATAAATGCAAATATATTTTAATTATTTACTAAAATCGTTTATAAAAGGAAACATTTGTAACAAATAGTGATTTAATATGTTAAAAAAAATTTTTTTACACTTACAAATTTTAATATTCAATAAATTAATCGATATTATTCAAGTAAACATTAACAAAAACATTAAAATAATATTGATCCGTAATTTCGATTAAGTATCGACACAGATAATCTTCGGAGTACACTGATATGAACCTGGTTCATCGATTAGGATAACTGACATTTCTACATCACTATCAACATTCGATTCGACAGATTTTAATGCATCTCCCTTCGACCGGTCATTGGCCACCATTGAGCAACTTACGCGATTCTCGACGACTGCCGAAGGGGTCACGATCCCAAAATTAGAAACGAGTTTTTTTGGACCACTGTTGTAACCCACCGACCCAGATTGGAGCACACCGTAGATTCCCAACTCGACTCTTGAAGTGGAAATTATGTTACTTCTGTCGACGGCGCGCAACGAGTTTCGATTAATCAACCGAGGATTATTGATCTCGATCTCTCGGTTGTAGTTTCATGTCGACGCAGTTGATAAGTTATATGGATGTCACGTCCCAGATATTTGATTATTCAGCCATTTTGACCAGACTCTTTGACCAGTACCAACATTCCATCAAGATCAAAGTGGTTCGGTTCAATACCGTATAAAGAAGATTATTTTTTTCCCAAATCGGGTGTGTCAGTTTCTAGAATACTAATGGCTAACAAAGCTAGCATCTCTGCAAACAGTTACATAAAATGCTACACACTGCCTGTAGTATAAATTGGTTTTTTCCATGAGAAGGTTCCAGATTGCTGTTGAGAAGAAGAAATCAAAAATGTTTGCAGCAGTTTTCAATTTCTAGTAGTTCAGGAAGCACTTGGCAATTCATTGAAAATTAGTTGAACATCAAGTTCACTGGAAGATGACTTCCAGTTTAGTTTTTATACTTCATTCATCGACTGTCGCGAAACTGTCTTAGAAATCGATGACCGTCTGCGTCTCATCTTCGGTGGAACAGCTGATGAAGTTGATAGTACAGGTTCATCAGGCTCAACACCAGATTCCAATGAGTTGCAAGTCTCCGTTTTAGACTCACATTAATAACCTTTATTGTAAGTCAAATCAACATCATGAAGAAGCAGAGTCCTTCTAACATGGCTTTGCGTCACATACAGAACATTAAGTCAGATCAACAGTTTCGAGATTATCTTCATTTTGTAATAGAGTCAGTAGTAGAGTAGTAATAGAGTCATCATCGTCGGACAGTTCATAAATATCAACATCATTAAATTCCTTATTTTCTAACACTTTAAGAACGTCTGCTGACTTATACGTCCTTTAAATGTTTACAACGTAAACAAACAAAATAAACGCTAAAATCTACATGAAAACTGTTTTTAATTTCTATAAATAACGCCTCCTGAATAAATCAGGATAATTAAATCTGAAACTCCGACACAGGAAGGGATTAGTTATTCTATTTATCACCAGGATCATTAATTTTCTGAATGCGCACATATCTTTATTACAGAAATTCAAGTCCACTTGGATAAATCATTGATTTAAAATAACAAAAACTGTACAAAACATTGTGAAAAAACTTTCAATTTCATTATTTTTTGTAGTCAACAAAAAAAGAAAAGGATTATGAAACAATATGAAGTCAATGTTGAAATTAGTTTAACATCAAGTTCACTGGAAGATGACTTCCAGTTTGGTTTTGATACTTAATTTTGATACAGAAATTCTAAAAATTTAGATCTCTCGGTTAACCGAAAAAGCTAATGAATTTTTTGAATGATTGATAAAAATATGAATTTAATGTAAATAAATATACATATATTAATTATGTGGTCACTACAGTAATATATTGTGATATTTTAAAGGGTTTTTGTGATATTTTAAAGAGTTTCTGTTTATAAGTTTAAAATGTTAAAAAATTACTTAGAGATAAAATTATCATTCGAATGAAGAACACATTCGACATTGGATATTATTTCTTTTTCAATACCGGATTTAATGCAGTTGTTTCAACTTAAAAATGTTTGATTTATAATTGGCAATTCTACAGGTAGTAAATGTTGGTTTACAAAATATATTAACGGTGATTTGGACTGATTGAAGTGTAGAAAGAGGATAAGGATACTTAAAAATATCAGGTAGGTAATACCAAATGAGAATGCAATTGCATACCGTGAAATATTCCACACAATAAGCAAATTTTATCGATTTAAAGCATCTTAATTAGTTTCATATATTCAGTTATTCGTTTTTTAGTTATATTTATTAGTTTTTAGTTCATCCAAACAATGAGATAATTTTAATATATATATATATATTAATATATTAATTAATATAAATATAAATATTAGATCTTCACATACTATAATTAAAACTTGTCACGTGGATGAATAAAATCATTTAATAAAAATAAAACAAAAACTCTTTTTTCATACAATTCCTTTTAATATATAAATAATCATGATAAACCTATACCAAAACACGTCAAAGAAATAACAACAAATGTAGAATAAAAAATTAGCCACTTCACATATTGTTTTATCAATAAATAATTTGATAAAGATTGCTATGTTTAGAAAAAACAAAACAACATCAAATAAATGCTACATAAGTATTAATTTTTCTACGCAGCTAGTACCAGCCTAAATGTGCAACATGTCTTACCTTTCTTAAGTTATATGCCTCAGGCTGTAAATATTATAATAAATATCAACAATTGAAATATATTAAATTGTTATGAAAGATAATAATTAATTGAATTCATAAAGTGAAGTCCAACATGATTATCAATATAAAAATTATTCAACAATATTCCTTTTAAATTAAAATTAATCAAATTATTTTGATAAGTAAATACAAGAAACGTTTTCTAACAATTCAATGAAGATTAAATCCAAAATATTATTATTATTATTATTAAATTATAGTATGATGATATTCTTCGAACGCTCCTCTATATTATACAAGAACCACAAATAAAAGCATGGCAAAATTATTGTTTAATAATATTATTAATAAAAAAAATTTTTATAAAAACAACCACGTTTTTCAAGCATTACCAATGCACTAAAAAGAGGAAAATAATTTTTTTCTAGACATGTGCGAAATTTTATACCTAACCAAAAACGTGGGGCGGATTACTGCTGAATTACTGCTATTAGTAACTGCTATTTCCTCTTTACTGCTTTTTAGTAACAATCTATCATTTCTATGCCCCACGTTTTTGGTTAGGTATAAAATTTCGCACATGTCTAGAAAGAAAATTATTTTCCTCTTTTTAGTGCATTGGTAATGCTTGAAAAACGTGGTTGTTTTAATAAAAATATTAAATATATAAAAATATTAATATATAAATATTATTTAACTATTTTTAGTTATCATTTAGGAATTCAAATCTTTCGATTGATTTCGAATAACAGAAATGATAAAACCAAAATAACAAAATTTTATTTTAATAAAAGCAAGTTTTATTTCAAAATAATTTTTAAACCTAATTTTAATACTTCTACACTTAATTATCACTTGATTTTCACAATATTTGTTCAATTTATTANNTTTTTCCGTACATCCGTAAAGTAAATGTTTTAAAATATTGTATTGTCATCGGAAGCAAGCATGTATAAAAAAATTCAGCTCAATTGGATGACTGAAAGTGGTCGAAAAATCAATCGCAAGATTTGTTCCAGACAGACAAACAGACAAGAAACCAAGCTAAGAAAAACGTGGGAAAAATAAAAATAAACTTAAATAAAATAATTTTCATTATGAAACAAAAAAAACAGTTCACAAACAAAAATTTTCTAGAAATTCAAAATTTACATTTAAAAATACTCCATCTTGCCTGAACAAGTTTGGTTCAGAAAAACCGTCCTTCCATAAGAATAGTCGCTAGACAAATTCTTAGTTATCATATTCAAAAAAGCA
The DNA here is from genome assembly GCA_001938485.1 of Girardia tigrina. NCBI lineage: Eukaryota > Metazoa > Platyhelminthes > Tricladida > Dugesiidae > Girardia > Girardia tigrina. Next base: position 42,319 of record MQRK01224738.1, read on the forward strand.
TGAATTATTATTTTCAAAACCATTTTTTTCATCATTTTAATGATCGATGATATGTAATTATGTTTGTAATAATCATCAATTTATCATTTATACACTTCAAAAATCAAAGAATTATATTTCATATGATTTTTGAAAAATACAATAATTATCATTGTAAATTAATTATTTATCGGACCAAAAATAACAATAATAAAGTCATCTGGAAACTTGAATTGTAAGTCTTAAGATAAAATATAATTCAACATAAAAATAATTTAAGTGTCATCGATGGTGCTCAGACTTCTTAGTTGTAATCAACGTTCCCTCTAAGCTGCGCGGCTGTGCGGCCGAGCAGTTTTTTAAGGTTGCCGCGCATTAATTTTCGAACGTTGAATAAATATTTGGTTGAATGATGTTAAATAACTGTGCTCTAGTAAGTTTCTGAATATATATCTCATGTAGTGATCAGACGATGCTGCTCATGTATTTAAGATATCCGTGTACGTGAAAAAAAATTAGAGGGAACGCTGGTTGTAATCAGCAGTCGATTCCACATGAGTAAACTCACTCATACAAGAATGGTGTAAATATTAATGACAAGTCTCTAGAATCTTTTGTTGGAGTTCGTTCAATGCAATTTTTTAGCATTCCCCCAACTGGGCAGTTGTTTTATATCAATATTAATCATTGATTTGAAGCCTACGAATTCTCTGAAAACAGATGAAACTAGCAAAGACGTAAATGAAAGTCTTGAAAAAACTATTCTACTGGCAGCAGATTTCAATATCTCTGCTACAAATATCACAATGATTTGTTTCCTATTTAAGAAAGATAAGTGCATGGAAGAAATTAAGGTAGAATAATGGGGATACATATCCTCTAAAGCAACAATTTATCTTTGGTACAGTTACTTTATAAGTGGTACAGCCTCTGTTATTTATCATGGGAAACCAGGAAGGCTTTGTGAAATTGATCAAAAATATTGGATGAATTAAGAGAAATTTTTGAGAGTGAGAGAAAAATTACAACCAGATAACCGAAAAAGTGTCTCAATGTGAGTGAAGGAACTAAAGGCACCTTACTCAATGTAGTTGGAATCAGAAAACTATGCTCACGCTTCGTACCACGATTAATGAAAGAAGAAATTATAAACTTTAATTTTGAACCAGATTAAACCCATAAAGAAAATACTGGTGTGTAAGATGGACTTTTATATGTTAATAAATTTATATTGAAATATATATTTTTTAAAATATATTTTAATTAATATTATTATGATAATGAGAGAATATTACAAAACCTAACTCACATTAGTAGCATCATTTATTTCTTCGTAATACGATGCCAGTAAAATAGTTATGGAAGAGAGAGCCCTCTCTCGGATGTGCTCGTGCTCTGATGTCAATCGAGATCGAATAACCTAATAATCATAAATTTAAATTACTCTTTTATTAGACCGAAAAAAGAAATATTATATATAATTTGAAAAATTAAGATAAAATATAAATAAACATATTATTATATAATGTGTAATCCGATGAATTACAATAATTTCTGAGCAGAAGATTGTGCTATCAAAACTAAGATAATAAAATAAAGATTATACGAACAATTGATAGAAATGTTAACAGGAAATTAAAAATCTAATTAAATACATTTGATAATCATTTTTTTTGATAATAATGAATTAAAAATAAATGATGCATAATACACAATTTTAATGCGATTGTTTTGTCTAATAATTATTTACTTTAATATTTTTATTAATTCTTTCCGGTTATACGTCTGCTCTTAGAGACTAATGCGTTCAGATCGTATAGGAATATAAATATATGTCATAGACTTGATACACAGAGTATGGTCTTTATCTTCAGCCTTTATTTAATTTTGATTATACGTATTAATTTCAAATTACTACACATTTTGTCTAATAGTTTAAAAGAATATTTTTTTAGTAAAATATATTAGTATAATTGCTTAAAATTAAATAAATTATAAGTATCTTAAAAAATATTTTTAATATATTCTCTAATCAGAATATATTGTGTTTGATGCAGACTCCTTTTTGGTTTCATTATGACAATTTTATAAATCTGTTCCAGCAATGGACAATCCACCTGATGAACGAAAATCAGAACGAAACACGTCGGGAATTGTAAAACAATAAATGATTACAAAAATGTTTATTCGTTACACACACACACACATATATATATATATATATCTATATATAATATAAAATAATCATAAGATGTTAAAAATAACTCACTTTAAATATTTCAGTAAATGTTAAGTCAGAGAAATATGTCTTTAAGATGATTTTGATTAACTCATTCAAATTATCTAGAGTTTTTGTCATTAAATTAGTGAAATTTTGAGCCTCCTCAAATGCCATTTCTTTCGGCTTCTTAACAGGAATACCGTCTGGTGGTAAATTGAAAACATTTTCAATGCATGTGTTTAAAACTTTTTGCAATTCCACATTTGTTATGGGAGGATGTAGGACTCTAAATAAATTTTTAATTTCAATAAATTTAATAATTAATCAAATTTATTAATAAATGAAATTCAATTTTAACTATTAAATCTGGTAGGAAAACCATATAAAAATCATAATATTTTTTTTAAAAAAATTTCTACTACTTAAAATATTTCAGCAACAAAAGTAATTTTTTTAATCGAACCAAATCGAATCACAAAAATAAATAATATTCTAATATTTTAAATAATCAAGTACATAAGAACTCATTTTTCTTTTTATAAACCGCTTAATTATACTTTAGAGAGACGAAAAAAACTATTTTGTATAACTTTTTTTGAATGTTTTGTTACAAGTATAATTTTTATATTATATATAGGGGTTCCCGTTCAAATGAATAAGTTTTGCAACCAAATGAATAAGTATGAATAAGTATGCATTTTTAAATCTGCGTTTCATAGTAATTTATATTATTTATATCTTGTTTAGCAAATATGTAACTGACATGGAAATTTCGTAATAATAATAAAAACATGCAAACTCGTATTTCAATTACTTATAATATCATAAATTTAAAAATGTTATCGTGTATCAAATCCTAAATTAACGTACAATCCGCATAAATTAACTATTTGAAATAGTGAATGTAAACGATATTTGTTTATTGTATGTTTTCCAGTAAGTGTAATTATTCGTTAAACTAGTTAGAATTTTTAATTTCTTTCGTTATATTTTCTATATTCTATATATTTTTACGAAATGAATAATCTGTAAATCAATCTTCAATCAATAAATAACTAAACGGAAATAATAAATTTAATTTGGAGATTTAAATAGATAATTATATTAAAATAAAAATAGATAAAAAAATAAAACAATTATTATTTTTAAGTTCCATGTGTTATGAGTCTTTTTTATAGATTTTAAATTTTAAAAAAATTATTCCGATTGTACGTTAATTTAGGATTTGATACACGATAACATTGTTTAAATCATTGATATTAAAAGTAATTGAAATACGAGTTTGCATGTTTTTTACATTAAAAAAGAAGATTATTACAAATTTTCCATAGCAGTTACATATTTGTTAAACAAGATATAAATAATATAAATTACTATAAAAAGCAGATTTAAAAATGCAATTAATTGCAACACTTGGTCATTTGGTTGTAAAACTTATTCATTTGAACGGGAACACATATATATTAGGGTTATGGCAATAAATAAAATTTTCACTCTGTAGTTAGCGTGAACCAAACAATTGAACCAAGATCTCAATTTATTATCGAATAAGCCAACTATTAACCATAATTGTTTTAGCCAATAGCGACCCGGCACCAAACGAGGTTAATCTGTATTGGAAACATCTGCCAAAATACCTTTCGGAAAAAAATCGAGCTTTAAACCTTGACATTTACAAATCTTCATTTACAATTACTTACAGATTTCAAAAATTCAAATATTTCCCAGATTTTATCTTTTTAGGAAAATGTTTATTTTCATAACAGTGCTAAGTTTTATATAAGAATTTTATAAGTAAAATATTTGATTTATTTTAATATAAAAGTTTGTCATTTCCTACTGCAAGCAAAAAAAACATTTTGATTATATTAAAAAATAGATAGTAAAGCAGACCAATTAATAATAATTAATTAGACAAAATGTTTACACAGTCCTTACATCAAATTACCAATAGTTCTGATGGATAATGCTCGAATGTCGCTGTTAACTGAGGTTGACGCCTCTGCTTCAATGTAATTTAATAAACAGGTCATTAAATCGTTCCTCATTTCAAATTTATAGTTTTGCTTCAATTTATTGGCATGTACACCTCGGGCTACCAAGTCGATGCTTTCAATGATTAATCTATTAATCACTTTGTCCTGTCAATAAAATTATTTCACTAAGTAATCATACAACTATAACCTTATTATGCTTAATATTGGATTGAAGAGCCTTAATAACGTAGGATTCAAGCCGCGAAGGAACCAATTCTCGAGGTGCATAGTATATTGCATTGCCATACCCTAATAATATAGTTGTTCGAACCAATTCATTACTTGAAGATTCAGTTTTTTCCTTTAAAAAGCTCAGCAAACCGCTGTTCCTTTTCGTGTCAGATGAACAATAAGATTCCAGTTTACTTAGAACTGTGTCGAGGTGAGCAGCAGCACACAGTCCAAATCCAACAGCAAATCCCTAATAAAAATTAATAAATATCCACATTTTGTTAACAAATTACTAATGAAACAGTCAATAAAATTATTAATTGACCAAGTATAACAAACAATACACTACAGCATTTCAAAAATCTATTATATAATGTTAACTATAATTGCGTGATTTTATCATTTAGCAACCCCTCACCATACTATTAGATAAAAGGGTTTGTCCGACAACATTTGGCTATCAACAAGCCATTTAAAGGTTTTTTTAAAAGAAGAAATAAATGATTTTATTGAAAAACGACAAATACGAAACGGTAATGGTAATTATGCCAAACCAAATATTCAAGAAAAATCAGGGTGGGTAAAGAAAGCATGGGAAGAAATATCACCCAATACTGTTGAGAATGCCTTACGTTCTAGTTATTTATCCCTTGATAAACCATTCGAAGATAATTTTATCGCTAAACACGAAAGATTAGTTGATCAAGTATTAAGAGCATGTAACTTGTGTTTGATTGATGACCAAGAAGAAGATTTAAACGGTTATGAAAACAAATATTTTATGTAAGAAGATGAGATTTATATTGAAGAATAAATTTATTTGTGGTTTTTATTCTTATTTTTTTCTATTTTTTATCAAAAAAACTTCTCATCCTCAAAAGATTATTTTTCACAATAGACCATGTTTTAAATTTTATTCTTTAAATCGCTACGTTGTGATATTTTAAATTTATTTTTTAATTTGGTAACATTCCATTCTCTTTATTTTTATTGTCTTAATCACATTTTTTCTATGAAATTAATAATGACATGAAATTAATAAAAGACATCATCAGAAATACAAATGTCAATTCACGTATAAAATAAGCTCAGCGCCGTTTTACCATTTGTTCAACCATCCATCTTTGTAACAGTTTTGCCAACAATTACTAGTTTCAAACTCACCAGTACCGTGTGTACTAACGACAAATTGGACAAGCAAAAAAAGGAATTTGGGCAAATATTGCAAAAAAATGACTGGCAATATTTTCTATTTCCTTTAATACTTTCAAAGTTTTCGGTTTTAGATGATTCCAAAATGGAGTCAATTTTATCATTCTTTCGGTACCACGTTAAAACGTCGAAACGTTTGTTAAGAGAACTCACACATTTGGCAGAACATTTATTACATTCACAATTTTTATCATCTTTATGATGATCAACAGTAAGGCTTTCACTAGATTCCATTAATCAATTTTTCAATATCTCTCATTATAATCTGAACTAACTTGAGAAAAATATTTTATTTAAAAATATTTACTTTAAATTTTATTGGCTGAAAGAAAATATTTTTATAGTTATTTTTAAACATTAATTTGATTTTAATTATTTAAAAATTTACAAAAA
>MQRK01224743.1:31191-45077 GCA_001938485.1 Girardia tigrina
CACATGTGGTGCGCCCAAAAACTCCATACAATATGCAGAAATGAAATATTATTTTGTCATGCAATTATATTCTCGTAGCTTTATTATTATTACCGTTTAAATACTCACATTTGTGAGATTTAAATTTGGAACAAGTAACAACTGATGCAGTGAAATATTGCAGTGTTATCAAGTTACTGGTACTTCCATTGAGGTGCCGCCCACAGGATCCAGCTGGGGCAGCTGGCATCCATTAAAGATGCGGGAAATTGTTGATCGGAGAGATCGGTGGATCGACTTGACAGTATCTGTGTAACGGTCGAGCTCAGTGTGTACCGGATGATTCATCGTCGTGTGTCTGTTCTTTGACCGATTCATGGCAGTTCCCCGTTGCATGTTGAACCCAAGAGCGGTGGGCTCCGTGATTGTCCCGTCCACCCGATGTCGGTCAGTCCAATTTGCGGGGTCATATCAATCAGCAATGCGCCGCTGGTTTGTACGCAACAGCCCATTATTCGGTTTCGCCGCGATGCGGTCTAGTGAACACCGCATGAAGTTATGATACACGGTTCAAGATAAAAAAGAAGAAATCAAGTATAAGCAGACAATTTTTATTTAATTAACATTCTTTCTAGCCATATTTTCACAGTTTTCAGATATTCAGTTTATTGCAGTTTACACGTTATAACATTAAAACAAACGTCAGTGTTTTTGTTATTTTTTTATTTACAATTTTCTATTGAATCCTCCAGCACCCTTCCAAAATCCATAAAAATATAAATTGATTGAAACGATCAAATGTTTTTAGAAAGTGATTTAGAATAATCTGCATGTGTTATTTTGGATGTAACCTTAACCTTTTCGGTTTGGATGTCTTTTTTTCGGGGATATGGTGTCAATGGAATCTTCACCACTATAAGATGATGCTGAATATTCGTTCGGGCCCCTACCTAAACCATCTTTTTAGCCATTATCTAAAATAATTATCAATATTTTTTTTATCAAAAATCAGTGCTATAACCAGTAATACTGGCTGCTCTTATCAATTAAGTTCTTTCTGAATCTGGAAGTCTATGGTCACGGCGAACAGATAAAATACTGCGCGTAAATCTATTTTAGTAAATAAAAATTATTATTATTATTTATAAATTATTTATCATTATTAATTATTTTCTAATATTTTTTTATAAATTTGGTTTTTGTGAATTCGTAAAACAAAAAGTTAAAAAATAATTAAAAATCTTTTTTGAATTCTTTCTAAAAATATTAATATTAAAAACCATTATTGAAAACAGTTATTTGTCTGTGTGTCTATACTCGACAACGGACTTTGAGGCTCAGATAGAACTTACTCGACCAATGCAGCAAGCATAACTTGTCGTAATATATTGATATGCCGATAAGAACATTTTGGAAAATGATTTGTCGAAACAAAAAGTTGTTTCAAATTTAATGACCAAAAAAGAACTTTGAAAAACAATATTTTTTGCGCGGTTCCCAACAAAAGTTTACTGAAAAAATATTATTTTATTAAAAATAAAATATGTAAATAATTCCAGAATAACGGGACAACTCACACTCTTTCCAAAGCCGCTTTTATTTTTTCCCGATCTCTAAAATCGCATTTAATAAGTCATTATTTAATGAAATAATACGGTGCATCTTGTGGCAGAGACTGCAATTTCGACAAAAGAAAGGATCTTAAAGCTGTTTGACTTGAAGATTTGACGATATGTTGACCTCTGAAAATAATAATTATATATTCAACTGAGTGATCAGAAAAAGAATTACAATGATTTCAGAAAGAGCTTGGGGTCTGTTGCATTATTCTCGGCCTCTGAACCCCTTGGTCCTTTGTTTGAACAAGGAACGATTGATGGTGTACTGAAGAGACCTGACGTCAGTGATAGCAACAAACAAAAGAACCTCATAAAAATTGTAGGATGATCAAGAAGCTCGCATTCCAACAAAGTTCGGTCATCGTACAATCGATCTTTCTTGTAGTTCCAAAACGGAATTTTCCCAATCCATTTGTATATTTTCCCCAATCGATTTCTAATATGGCCAATAAGATCGTCCACCTGAACAATGATCTTTTCCTTCAAAGGAATGGCGTACATACTTCTGATATCCGTGAATTGGAGGTCGGACTTTTCGGGAGATTTTATTTCCAGGACAAATTCGTTACTAAAGTCAAATATTATCTTACAATCACATCAAACGCTATTTTACTTTTTCTTGTTAATAAAAGCTTTTTTAATACAAAAAAATACGTAGACTGTTTGATTCTATCATCCCCATATACCACATCTGTTATATTAATACAGTCACATCCTTCTATTTGCTAATTAAATAAGATTTTGGATTTAAGATGTTCTTTATGTGGTTCTAACAGTGACAAAAAACTTTATCTCATCGATAGGTCATTGAAAGGTCTCATGGGTTACTTTTGAATATGAATTGGTAATTGTGAATTCTATTCTCAGACAAATCCTGGATAAAGTACAGCATTAATAGAACATTCAATTTATGAAGCTAGTCCAAGAATAGAGAAACTGCGAAAATTGAGTGACAAAGTAATGAAGAGTGTTTTATACCTGACTACAGATTACAGATTTGTTTCACCTCTTTTGGATCTGTGGTTACCCTTTAATCAGACAAGGGTTTAGTACTACTGGTTAGACAATTCACATAAGAAGCAAACACTGCTTTCATAATTTTGCTCAAATTTCTCTTGGTCATCAAGTGATGTGAAGTAACAAAATAATTTGATAATTGACGCTTGCTGAATGAATACACACACACAAACTTTAAATAATATTTAATACGCATCAGAGACATTTCTTTCAGTTCATAAAACTAATTTACCATTATTTTAATATTACTATTACTAGCTACAACAACAATTATAAATGTAAAGATTTAGACGAAATTTCAACTCTCCAAATAAATTATACAGAAAATTCAAACTTATTATTGTAAAAAAAACTATATGTAATATATCAACTTTGGTTGGTGATTTTAATTACCTTGTAAATAAATTTGAACATTAAAATTATGTCGTTTAAGTAATTGTTATGTCAATTGTTTCAACAGAAATTCAAGAAATACGCCTTATGCTATTATATTTTTTCAAAAATCAATTCATAAAAAGATAAAGCGTCAATCATTAGGAAATAGATTAAAAGCAAATATTGAAAATGACAAAAAATCACATGAAGACTATTTAGATAAAACAATAGGGAAATGTTCAAATAGTGATAATTCGACCGGGATGCTTCATTCAATTAAAAAGTGAAATTTTGTAGCTTCATCTAAATCTGTGGAAAATAATCTAGGCAAAGTAAAATTAAACAAGCCACTCAGAAAAAATGCTGATAAAAAAGAAAAACTAACTCAATCATGTAATGAATAGAAAATATCGCAAAGCAAATAATAGTACTAAATTTAAAATTAAAAACGATCAATGATCGTTAAGTGATCAAAAGTTAATTTAAAAAAAATCAATAAAGATAATATTAAATAATATTATTCTTTACTAATTATTACGCGGATATTTTTATGTATTATTTTGTACTGCAATAATTCGTTTGTTCAAAAGAATTTCTCAACCAATTTCAGAATTATTTTCGCTGTTGACTGTTTACTAACAACCCAAATCATCGTCGTTATCTCGCCACTAAAGAATATCTAATTCAATACGTTTTGACTAAAGTTTTGTACATTATTGTTAAAAACGTTGTAAATTTAATTTTGTTTCGTGTATTTTTACAATTACAATTAAATCTCACATCCTTTCTAACTTTGGTTTTTATTTAATTATAGTGATAATAAAATTTACTATAATAATATATATAAATTTTATAAGAAAAAGGAAAATTTAAAATTAAAAATATAAGTTAATTTAAAACCTTATAAAAGTGGAAATATTTTAGTTGAAAATTTCCATAAACACAAAAAAATAAAAAAAAATGATATTTAAAAAACATTAAAAATTATTAAAAACAAAATCCAAAAATTTAAATAATTTAAATAAATCCCAAAATAAAAGATAAAATATAAACACAATTTGAAATATTTAATTTAAAATAATAACAAGTTTTGAAATAAAATAATTTCAAAATTTAAAAGAAGAATTAACTGAATAAATGAAATTGGCGAAATGAAAATCAATTTTTTTAAATAAAAGGAGCAACAAAATATACAGGACAAAAGTTTAAAAAAAAAGAAGATATTGGGTTTTTGCAAAAGTAATCCAGGTTTTAGATTTTTTTTGTATTTACCGCAATGTTATACGACTACAGTATGTATGATGTTATGAGTCATTCGAAAGCTTAATTTATACTCTGTCAGATACATGTGTCTAAAACTTACTATTATGTTTCTTTTTTTAATAATTTTGATTTTGAAGCAAATTGGAAAGTCAAAAAAAGCTGGATAAATGGGTGCCTCAAGAATTAAAAAGAAGTCAGAAAAATCATCTTTTTGGGGTGTCTTCCGCGTTTACTTCTGCGCAACAAGAACGACCCGTTTCTTGATCGGATTGTGACTTATGATGAGAAGTCGATTCTCTACGACAATCGGCAACGTTCGGCACAATGGTTGGATAGCGATGAGGTTCCTCGCTACTTTCTGAAACCGAAACTCTATCAAAACAAGGTTATGGTGACAGTTTGATGGTCTGCAGCCAGTCTCATCCATCCCAGCTTTCTGAATACGCGTGAAACAATCAACAGAGAGATGTACTGCTAACAAATTGACAAAATGCATCCAACATATGTGCCCAAGATTGGTCAATATGAAGGGGCAAATTCTCCTCCACGACAACGCCTGGCAACACATCACAAAAGCGACCCTACAAATACTTAAACGAATTGGGATACGAAACTCTGCCTCATTCACCCTACTCAACGGATCTCTCGCCCATAGACTACCATTTGTTCAAGCATCTGGACAACTTCCAACAAAAAAATGCTTCAAAAACCAAAACGACGCCAAAGACGCATTTAACGCTTTCATCGCATCAATAACTCAGGAGTTCTACACTATGGGTGTCAATAAACATGTTTCTCGTTGGCAAAAGTGTATTGATTCTGATGGTTTTCATTTCGATTAATAAAGTTATTCTGTGTTGAGTTACATTTGTTTAAAGTTTAGATTCAAAAACCTAATAAAACATTGTTTGAATTTATATGTAATAGCATTACCAAATATGTATGATTATGAATTCTCATTTAAATTTTGAAAACGATACAAAATGCAACTAATAACTATAATGATAATAATAATCATTATAATTTTGTGCTCATGAAAATTTTTGAACGTTATAATTTCAAATTGTAAGTTTTAAATATTGAGAAACTATTAGGTTGGAACGAAAATTTATAAATTAAAAATTAAACAATAATAATAATTATTATTATAACCTTTTAATATAGTCTGATAATCTTCCAAACCAAAGAATATCTTCCACTGGGGGGGTAGGCACGCGGTAGTAATGAATCCATTGATCGGATTCTAAGATCATACTGTTATAAATAATCGTAATTTCTTCCTTGGCCACGTTGGAAGCCCTTGCTAAGTCTTCCTTAACAAGGTCCATGGATTCATGGTATGAAACAAGTTCTACTCCAAATCCTCGGAATTTAATACGACGACCTTCAACAAAAGGTTTTGGTATTCCAGTTCTGATAATATAAATAATAGTTAAAGCAAATTTATTGAATAATATGAATTTTGTATTAACAACTGCTGCCTCCCTTAACTTCAAATTGTAAACATTTATTAGGATGTCTAAATAACCAAGACCAATCGACATCAAAGCTACAAAATCTTCTGTCCCGCAAGCCAGGTACAGTAAACTGAATCAAATGTATTAATTATAAAGTCATGCAATATGAAATATCGGAATATTTGACAAAATAAACGCCATTCTTATTAAACAATGTGCTTCCCCCATTTTCCTGTAGAGATTTTAGACTACACAATTCCACAGAAAAATTTTATGATGGATGATTGCCGGGGGTATACTATGCTGGATTGTCCCATGCCGAATAGAGGGGCGGCGAAGCTTAGCCTAACCAATATGGAAACATATTCACCAGTTTGTCGTAAAGAGGATTCTTATTTATGTGGACAACAACCAAAGTGATGTTGGTAGATTAATAATATAATATAACTGTTAAGAGAACTCACACATTTGACAGAATATTTATTACATTCACGATTTTGATCATCTCTATAACGATCAATAGTTCACTTAATTCCATCACTTAATGTTTAATACATCTCATTCCAATCTGAACTAACTTAAAGAAAATTATTTTATTTTAAATATTTAATTTAAATTTTATTTGCAAAAATAAAAAAAATTTATAATCATTTTTAAACATTAATTTGATTTTAATTATTTAAAAATTTACAAAAATAAAATCAATAAACTTATTTAAAAGTTACAATAATAAAAATTAAAAAAATGAATATTAAATCTAAATTTAAATTAGTTTCACATCATAAGAATTAAAATATTAATCATCCATCTGATTAGGAGAGGCACAATCCCAAATCAACACACAACATTTAAACATGCAAACACTACAAAAAACACCTTATATTCCTCACAGACACAATTTAATTTTTTATAGTACATCCTTTTTAAAATGTATTTTAGCTAATTTACAACGATTTCTATCAATTTAATTGTTTTTAATTCAATATTTCATTTAAAAACCAGTTAACATTTATATACATTAAATGCAAAAAAATAATTTAGAATATTTAAATGTATTGTCGTACTCTAAAATTTATATTAATTATAAAAACATCAACACACCAAATATTCCTCACAATAACAATGAAAACAAATGTATGTAACGAAGAAGAAGTATGTTTTCATATATAAATACAAGTTAACAGTAAAATGATTAAGTATTATTATTATAAAAAATTCATTTTAAAGCACAACGCTCACATGACAGTTCAAAAACTGGGAGTTGCCATCTGTGGTTATATTCTCTTCCTTCAATTGGTTTAAAATAGATATCCATAAGTACATCAATTGCAACTAGGAGAGATAGTATAAAAAGGTGTAGGTATCCTTCCAAAAGTGTAAATATTTTATCGATTGGACATGTTCATATCAGGGAAAGCAGCGTTTGAACGGATCCTTAGAATTGAACAGTTGGTTTACATAAAATTTTCTATGTGAAATTGACCTTATCTTGTTAAAATGTTTAATTCAAATGAACGCAGTTTTCGCCGTTATGGTCAAGGGATGGAATGTGTACACTACTGTGATGAGGAGATCCAGATGTTTTTTATGGTACCACTCCTGACAGGAACCGACGAAGGTCTGCAAATAGTATTTTGGAAAATCAAATGACAAAACGAAATGGACCGACGTATAGTAACGTATACAGGACAAACAGAGGATCACGAGCCTCCAACCAAGTGCAGGGTTCCAGCCATGTCTCCAATATATTCAGAAAGTAGGGAATCTAGTGAATCTAGATACATAAAAATGGAATAGCTAGAGAGTTTCATAGATATATAATGTTTAATTTTGTCCAACAATTCAATTAAAGATTTTGAAATTAAGAACATCCAGAAAATTAAGAAAATTGAAGTTTCTCCTTGAAAAGTTCGAGGACGCGGTTGCTCCAGACACCGACGTGAGGCGTCGAGCGGCAACCGCGGCAAGATGAGGCCATGACCCCGTTATTGAGTCGACGTTGGCGGAAGCACGCCTCGAGCGAGGAACTTCCGTCTGTTCCCACATTAATTTGAAAGGATAGCCCGGTTCTCCGTGGCCGTCGGTGAACGGGCAGCAATCCTCTCGCTCGATAACACGTTCCTGAATGTAAAAGGAAAAAAGCGAAGAGGCGAATCGTTCAACCAACCGAGTTGGGATGGCGGATTTTCGAACAGAGGGGCGGCCATCACGCTCAAACGGCCCGTCGTATTTGATTTTCCGTTCTTCTAGATATTCGATTTGGTCTTCTTTCATGCAAAAAGTGACTTTCGTTCCTCGGTCGATCGGCTCGCTGTTGTCGGATTTGACGGTGGACGAACCGACTGCGGCCGACTCCCACAGATACTGCTCGTCGTCGTTGCCCTTGGGAATCATCTGAACTTTGTCGGCGACCAGATACGATGGATAGAAACCGACACCGAATTGACCGATCATCGAGATATCGGCACTGGCTTGCAGCGCCTCTGTAAATGCCATAGTTCTAGATCTAGCGATTGTTCCAAGATTGTAGATGAGCTCGGCTTTCGTCATGCCGATTCCTGCGTCGATGAGAGTGAGAGTGTCAGCGTCTTTGTCCGGGATGATTTTGATCATTGGTTCTTTGGCGGTGACGAGCACGGATGGATCCGTCGAGCTTTTGTAGCGGATTTTGTCAAGCGCATCGCTGGAATTGGAGATCAATTCCCGAAGGAGAATCTCTTTGTTAGAGTAGAATGTGTTGATGATTAGACTCATCAACTGGTCGATTTCGGCCTGGACGGCGAATGCATCGGTTTCACAGTCGGACATGATTAAAGTTCAACAGTTTTTTTTGAAATTGCTGTTCGAGTTTTGTAAATTATGAGCTTATTTAAACAAGTGTATTTTTGATTTTAATTTGCTAATTTTTTTTTCGCTCGAATTTTTATTTTTTTTGCATTTCGATCACTCCGTTCACAATTTTATTTTTGATCGTTTTTTGTTATTTAAAAAAAATTATTTTGATTTTTTTAATTCACTACACTCCTTAATATATTAAATAATGTAAGATCGAAAAGAATTGTTTAAATTACCCACGGAAATGACGGACATACGTATCAAGGCATTGTTCAAGTCATCGCAAGCTGATTTTGCAGAGACAAAAGAAAATTCAAATTTACCGTCGGTCATTAGCTTTTACTGACCATCAAATGACCGAATAGGTTTGTTTACTTCCTGATGGGTCATAGCTGTTTTAGATCCGACTTATTGATCGGAATCAACCCGAGGAAGACCATAAATGACATCCCCGAAGAACCGATCCTAGGCGAACATCGGTAGATCACTAACCAACTACTCTATTACATATATAAAAAATTAATTTTCAATTTCATTCGATAGATTAAAAAAAAATTTTTTTAAAGTGAAGGATTATTTCGAATTTCGCTATGTTTAACCTTAAACTGTAGTGTTACAAGAAATCGTTGAATAAACTGTGAGGAATATTTTGAATGTTGTGTGTTGATTTGGAATTGCATCTCTACCCAGACGGCTGATTAATATTTTAATTCTTATTATCTGAAAATATGTAATGTTTAAATTTATTTCTAATTTTAAAATAATTGTAAAATTTTAAATAAATTTCTTAATTTTATTTACAATTTTTAAATAAATAAATTGAATTAATATCTTTTAAATAATTAATAATCATTTTGATTTTAACCAATAAAATTTTGAATAATTATTTTAACAATTTTTATATAAATCTCCATTTGCTCAGATAATAAGTTTAAAGTCATTAATCAATTAGTTAGAATGCAATCGTACGAAAGTTTTGACAAAGATTACCTTGAGGACAATCAAACTTGTTATGTTAATAAAAATATTGTCAATATTAAAAGTCAAATTTATGTTCTTTATAGAGAAAGAAGGTTGTTAGATAAAATAAATATCTTTTCTGCAGTGTGAGGAGCAGGTGCACTCTTAAAAATTTTGAAATAAATAATTTCTAAAATAAGAAAACATCTAAAATCAAAAGTTTTTTTAAAGAATTATAATTAAAAATATCTTTAATTAATTTTAAAAAGTTATTTTCAAGAACAATTTATTTTTACTTACTAAAATTTCAGTTGGAATAAATTTTTAAATAATTGATTTAAAAACCATATATATAAAGTCGAGGGAAATTATGTTTACATTAAATTAAAAAATTATTCTCAAACAATAAATTAATGAATTTTTGATTGATAGAAATGTAGTTTTTAAAAACAGATAATTTTTAAATATTAAATTTGTTGAAAATTTTGTAAATTAATAATTTGATAAGTATTTCAATTTTAAACAGCTTTTTTAAAAATAAAACAACCGATAAAATTTTAGAGTATGACAATACATTTAAATATTCTAAATTATTTTTTTGTATTTAAAGTACATAAATGTTAAATGATTTTTAAATGAAATATTGAATTAAAAACAATTAAATTGATAGAAATCGTTGTAAATTAGCTAAAATACGTTTTAAAAAGGACGCACAATAAAAAAATTAAATTGTGTAGATTTTATAATGTACTTTAAAGAAATTTTATAAAATGTTACAAATTTAATCTATAAAATTAATGTAATCAAAAAATACAATAATTTAATTTAAATTAACGTTTTTAATTAAAAAATTATCAGTATTTATAATTCAGTATCTTTAAGTATAATTAATTTGGTCAAAAGAAAACAAAAGAAAAGTTCCTCAAGAAAAATTGTTTAAATAATTGTTATTGTTATAGAAATAAAATTTTGTCTTGATGAATTCTATTCTTGATCAAGAACCCTACATGCAGTATTAAGCGCAGTAAAAGTTAAAGTCTTCTCTGATCCTTTATTTATAAAAAAAGTAGAGATTAATTAAATTTTTAGGTTCTATGGATTGACGGAGGATTGTTCATTTTATATTGATTATTGTTGTATTTCAAACAATTGCATAATAGCAATTAAATCGTTATACAATTTATAATATCGATTTCTAATTGCGAAACTTCGCGCCTCAGTACTAGATAAACTGGGAGTTAAAATATGATGTTCTTCTATGCCATTGATACATCTCTCAAAAATTAATTATTGATGCCTTACGTACATCAAAATTTTCAATTTGGGTGGATTAAAGTAGCCTTAAATCATATTAAAATATGAAATACTAATTGTAAAATTGTATTTTCTGAGTTGTGGTAGTGCTACTTAACCAATTAGAATAGAGTGACATAAATAGAGATACTTATACAAAGAAGAATATTGTGGCTGCATGCGAGCCCTAGGAGAGGAAACATTATTGAAAATAAAATTAACGTTTTAAAATGCAGTGATTTGAAAATGGACTAATTATGTAAGTCTTTTTCTCTTATAAATAAACCTAACGTGTTTGTTTGGCTGAGCTGAAATTAGGAAATTGTCATTTAAGATATCAAAAAAGAGTTGTTTTAGAAATATGATTCAAGATATTCCTAAACCCCTAACCCTAACCCTAACCTAATCTCATGCGAGTTAGGTGAAATCGATGCCCCTAATTTAAAAAGAATTCGAAATAAATTTTAAATATTATTACAATTTAACAATATCTCGTAAAAAAATAAATAAAACTGTATGAAATATTTTGAAGATTTCCAGTTGAAATGATCGGTATTAAACTATTTGAGTTATGTATAAGTTCTCGACGCTTACATAGATGGCGCTTAAAATTATATTTATATTAAAATACCGTTTATTTTAATTGATTCGTCTAAAATGGCTGAAAATAAAAATCACATCAGACATTGATTATTATTCATGTTTGAGTTAAATAAATCCCCTGCGGAAGCAAAACAATGGAAGGAACTATTGGTGCATCAACGTGTCGCGAATGGTTTATAAAGTTC
The DNA here is from genome assembly GCA_001938485.1 of Girardia tigrina. Taxonomy (NCBI): domain Eukaryota; kingdom Metazoa; phylum Platyhelminthes; order Tricladida; family Dugesiidae; genus Girardia; species Girardia tigrina. Next base: position 42,778 of record MQRK01224743.1, read on the forward strand.
AGAAAGGGTGAGAAAGATATCCAGAATAAAGCAAGAAGTGGTCGCCGAAAAGAAAACACCGATGAAGACCTACAGACACTTCTTAACGAAGATGCCACCCAATCGACAACATTTCTTGCCAAGAAGCTTGGATGCAATCAATCAACAGTGGTAAGAAGATTGAAAGCTATGGGAAAGATCCAGAAGGTTGGAAAATGGGTTTCGCATCAATTATCTAAGCGCAACACAAACCAGCACTTAACAACGTGCATATCGCTCCTTTACCGCCACAAAAAGAAATCATTCCTATGGAGAATCGTGACCGGAGATGAGAAGTGGATTTACTTCGACAATATAGAGCACAAAAAATCATGCGTAGATCCAGGTCAGACAACAACATCAACACCGAAACGCAATATTCATGGACATAAAGTCCTTTTATGCATCTGGTGGGATTCTTTGGGACCCCTCTATTATGAACTATTGAAACCTGGTTACACAGTCCCTGTACAACGATATAGTGATCAACTATTGCGCTTAGCACAATAAATCGAGGCAAAAAGACCATTAACTTGCCAGGGTAGATGCAGATCATACTGCTTCACAATAATTCAAGACCTCATGTTGCTTCAGCAACGAAAGAAGCAATATTGCAGTTGGGCTGGCAAGTTCTCCCTCACGCAGTTTACTCACCAGACCTTGCACCATTGGATTTCTACCTTTTCCGATCATTACAACATATCCTGGCAGGCAGACACTTCAAAAATAGCGATGAGGTCAGAAATTGCATAGACGAATTCCTCGATTCCAAGGATGAAGGGTTTTAAACAAGGGGTATTCATCTGTTGCCAGAAAAAATGGCAAAAGGTAATAGATTCAAGTGATGAGTATTTTGACAATTAAATCTTAATTATTATATTGCAACTCGTCCATGAATATCTAATAAAAACGTCGAGAACTAGTGCATAACCCTAAGAAATGAAAGTTTTTACAGTGATCTTAGACTTGGTGTTTCTTTCACTGAATTAAGTTAAGCAGACGTTTCGCATTGTTTGGAAAACTTTGATTACAATAAATTTTGTATGATTAAGTAATGATATTTGTAAAAAGCATTTGCGCATCCATTAGTAAATCATCAAAGCCAAAAGAAGTGCTCAAATCGATTATTGAAATGAATTTGAAATCAATTCTTCCAAATTTTGTAGTTGCGTTAAGAATACTTATGAGAATCCCACTTCCTGAAGCCGAATCTGAGAGTATGTCTTCATTTCAGAACCGTATTACGAATTATTTGAGATCTACAACGGCGCAGGAGCGGCTGAACGGATCGGCATTGCTGCATATTAGTCAAGACACTGGAAGAAACCTTAATTTCAGCAGATCGAAATTCTTCGATATAATAAAATTAGCTTTGATATTGTTTTGCTGCCAACTATTTATTCCATTTTTCATTAAAAGGGACCGAAGAACAAATCTGGCCCCGAACTTTGTCTCCTAGACATTGGTCACATGTAGTAATTGAGCCCAAGTACTCCTACTAAACTCAATTACGTATTCAATGAGAGTATTACATGATCCAGACGAATGGGAACTCGAGCAGTCCGGCCTGTCCCAGAAATTGCTGTTGAAAAATCCTCTCCATCCGATGGTTGTGTAGCTCAATCCTCAAGACCCACTCGTGGATCCTCGCAAGTCGCCTCACGATGTCCCTCACCAGACCGCCCTTCCTCGCAACGATTCTCTCTATTATCCGCGCTCCATTCGACCTAAACTCAATGACGATATTCGAGCTGAGCACCCAAAATCATCAATGATATCAGCCGTGTCTCCATCTCACTCCATTAGAAGCTCCGCCAGTCTCCCGAACCAGATCGGTCGTCCGAATGGAATGTTGTAAAAGTCGGTCCTGTGAAAGTCCTCGAGGATGACGCCATCATACGCCAAAACAACTTCGTCTTCGTCAGCGTCACATCTCTTCGCTAAAGAGTGTCTAATGTACCTGATAGATTGACGCCTCTCAATGATCCGCAGTTCTCTTCCAAATCCGACAAATTTCATATTTTTGCCGCGTTTAATTCATTGATATGATCAATTCAAACAAAGCGAAAAAAATCATTTTTTGTTATTTAAAACTATAAAACAAATTATATCATTATTTATTTCAAATTATTTTAATAACAATACGAAAATAATTCACAAACATTTAAATATTTTTACACAATAACTTTTTAAAATAGAAAAACAGCATTTTGGATTTTATGATCCTCAAACAATTTGCTTTATAGATCTATGAAACCTTTCTTACACGTAAATGTTTCTGT
>MQRK01224752.1:11180-23394 GCA_001938485.1 Girardia tigrina
GAGCTTTTCCGATATCGACGACGTCGATAATGGGTGTCGAGAATTTTTTGCTTCTAAAGACAAAACATGGTATCGACGCGGAATAGAACAAATTGCAGAACGTTGGGTACAATGTATTGAACATAATGGACTTTATTTCGAATCATAATCTTTATTGTGCGTTGTTTTATTAACATTTTAATTTTTAATAAAAAGTGCCCCACAACTTATGACTCACCCTAATATTCGAAATCACACAATTGAAATTATTGAAAATAAAAAGTTCTAAAAATAATAAGTTTTCTTTATCAATAATTAATTTGTTAAGGTTTCGAAAAATATAAATTAAAATTTTAAAATCTAATAGAAAAATAAAAAAAATATTACTCTAGTTAAAATTAATAATTTTTTTGATTATCATAATAGTTATTTTAATAAAATTTGTAGAATATTTGTAAATATTTTTAGAATTGTTTTAGCAAACTAATTTTCAAGGTTATTTAAAAACTAGTATATAAACAATATTTATTTCAGTCATATTCACAACAAAATTACGGACAAAATTATACTTGCTGACCCTATTAAATCTTTAAACTTTATTATGATTTACGGATATCTTTCTTCATTTCATTTTTGTTTACTTAACAAAGTTAGTATCCTGTAAAAGAGAAAAATTTAATCATAAATTTCAGATATTGCTCGTTCTAAATTGATATTCGTTTGTGCTGGTTGAGTGTGCTTCAAAATATTGATTTATTGTTAAAGTTTCGATTTAAGTTTTGTGCTCAAGTTGTCCTTTGCAAATAAAGTATATTAAAAGGATTTCTGTTCATTCTTCATATATTATAGTTGGAAGAAACCTTTTGGTCATTTTGGAGTCAGATTAGAAATTTAATATAAACAAGGATAAAACCAAGTTTTAATTCAAATACCCATCAAATTTAAACGATATAACCGTTATCGTTATAAATCCCCGAAAATAAAGATATCATCTAAACACAATCCAGAATGAGATCGAGTGATTCGTTTGTACCTTAAGTTATTATCTATAAATAAAAGGAATAAATAATACTTCACTGACCACTCTCCCGATAATTATTAAAATGAGCACACAAATATTTTTAATTATTTATGTAGGTGATTGAATACTCCGACTGACTAGTACAATTTGAACGTTCGATCTTATTAATTATTTAATTATTAAAATAATATATTTTATAGTAATATTAATTATTATATTTTATAAAATATAATATTATTTATGTCGATTTATAGACATATGAATCCGAACAAATCAAAAAGCGATTCTTTCTACCGCATATCCAAGAATTAATTCATGAATTTTTGTTGAGTGAAAGTTTTATAAAGTCAAATCTTACGAAAAAGGATTTTAAATTCCACTTAATAAAGGAGAAATTGTTTCAAGATTTGTTTTCCGGAAAGAAAAAAATGCTTCTTCGATGTGAGAGTTGTTCCCCTGAACCGTTTGCAATTAATCCCACAGAGTCGACGTTACCCTCGAAATGTATAATGGATTCTTAATCAACCATTTATTGTATTCATTAATTTAAAAATTTTTATCTTGGGTTTTATTTATTTTAAATTTGTGGAATTTTCGATAAATTTATCATTTCCAAATCTTGAAAAACCTTTCGAAAGAACTAATTGATTTATGTTTATATTTTCTTTGTCTAACTCTATTCCATAGAATTTAAAAATTAAAAATCTTTTTATTCAAATAATATCGCATTTCAAATATTGTTTTTAAAGTGTTTTTGTTTTTTTCCATCTTAGATTAAATTAACATCTACAATGCTATCAGTACCGTTGCAGGGGTTTACAAAAGTTTAGGCCAACTGAGGAGACCTTTTAGATTGGTAAAATGTTTTAAGCCAGTCGAAAATACCTCAAAGGGATGTCCCTTGGTGTGAGGAATATGTTTGAATGGTGTTTATTGTGTGTTGTTTGGTATGTTGTTTTAGGATTGTGTTTCTTATACCCAGATGGAAAATTGATATTTTAAATATTTTAAAACGTCGGGTTGTTTAATCAATTATTAAAATTTAAATAATCACTTTAAAATTAAACTAATATTTCATTAATAATATTTTCTTAAAATAAATAAAAATTATTTTCAATTTAAAGTATAAATTATTTTTGTAATAATTTAATTATAATTTAAAAAATAAATAATTCTTGTAATAATTAAATTGTAATTTAAATTGGTTTGAATAATAAGACGTTAAATAATATTTTTAAAGATTATCAATCAAGAACGATGACGAGCTACGCAAGTTTTACGGAGAATTGTTCTAGTGACAATTCAAATTGTGATATAAATAAATGTAAAGAAAACCCAATTAATGTTCTTAATACTTGGAAACTAAGGGATTTTGAACCCTCTAGGTTAAAGTGTCTGAGGCTTCCCTTGCTAGAGTTGCACTACCGAAGTTCCTGAGTGAAATTGTTTCGGCATGAGACTCAGCCGACTCAGACTCCTCAAAAATTCTAAAAGTTTTTAGTCCCAGAGCTATAAAGCAATAAAAGGTACGAGGACTAAGCTCATTTAAATTTTTTCTCTGGTATTTATTTAAGTCTTGTTTTGTTACGTCATAAAAATACATATGGGTTTACTGTTATATTCTTTTGTAAGTTACTGGCATCAAATTTATTTAGAATTTTCACAGAATTATTGGAATAATTCATTTGGCGAAAAGTATAAACATTTGCGATTCCCTTTTGAAGCAAGAACAAAGTGATCCATTTTTGAAGCGCTTGATTACGGGTGAAGAAAAATGGATTGTTTACAACAATGTAGAACGTCAACGATCATGGACAAAACGTGGTGAGCCTGCCAAAACGATCCCAAAAGTAGAAATTCACCAAAAGAATTCCTTAAACAGAAAAACATTCGCCAGTGATGATGACATCAAATCGTTCCTAGATGGCTTTTTTGCTGACAAAGGTAAAGGTTTTTATGAATCAGGAATAATGAAGCTACCGGAAAGGTGGAAGAAAGTGATTGAAAATAATGGACAGTATATCGTGTAAAAATATTTGTGGATCCATGTCATTTTTTGATAATAAATATTTTAGTAAAAACGCAATGACTTTTTGGCCAACCCATTAGTAAAGAACGTAAACTAGATAATAGAATTTGTTATATAAAATATTGATCGGGGTTTGCTAACCAATTAAAATTGGAAATCTTCCCCTTTTATTTTAAGGCAATATTATCTAATATTATATATTATGTCCCAGGGTCAGTTGATGCAATTGCAATTGTACATTCCGGTGATGTCATGACATATGAAATCACCGGAATTTGAACTCTAGTGATGTTATGAGATTTGACATTGAAGTTCAGTATTACTGAATGTGGTGAGGAATGACATCACCACAATTATGTGTACTCAATTGTAAATATACACCTAATTCTGTTTTTACACGATAGATAGGTTCCAGAAGCATTCGTGCAAAAAAAGAAAAACAATTGAAATATATAATTCCACGAAAAAATAATTTCAAATTGAACTAATTCCAGGAAATTTTTATAAAATTGTGCAAATTTTTTTCTTACAATTTTAAAGCAGTTGAAATTTTTTAAATTTTGATCGTTTGGATCGTGTTATTTTTAAAAAAAAAGTCATGTTAAAAAAATTTATTTTTAAATTTTAGATCGTGTTAAATTAAAATCGTGTAAAAAGTCGTGTAAAAACAGAATTAGGTGTATAACCATCGAATTTATTAAAAATATTTTTCATTGTGTTTTTATGTTTGTTATCATCGATCGACCAACAATTTAGCCTTTCGCCTACAAAACGTTCTCAAGTTGTTGTCATGAATAGTTGCAGGATGAGAGACAGATAAAATACCGAGGAATTTACAATCTCGAAGATTGCAGTTTACGGTGTCTTTTCCAAGTTTTCTCCACCTGGCTCATGTTGTTTGCAGCTAGGTCCGGTCGTACAAAAACGATCTAAAGCAATTGATAACCATGTAATTCTTTCTACATTTTTTATTTTTCAGGACCAAACAAAGAAAATACCCGATAGAAAACATTGTATATTTTGATTTTTCTATATTGAATAAAATCCATTCAGCTTATAGGAGATTGTATAAAAAGAATAAAATAGATTTCAAAATAAAATTTTATCCTTTTCCCTTTCGAGTTTTTTTTCAAAGTATTCTCAAAGATTTATCTAAAGTAATAGTTTAATAAATATAAATAAAACTGGATTAAGGTTAAATACAGTCACAAATCGAATTTGATAATGATTATCTGATAAATTCATAAAAAATATTCATAGACTGTTTTAAAAAAACTTTTTTAAAATATTTTCAAAATAAGAAGTAGAAAAAATTCCGTTTTAATTAATAAAAAGAGTAAAATGATTTACATGTTAACGATTAAAAAATACATATTAAATGTACATTGGGGTTTATTTTGTTATTTTTCCGTTTATGTAGATGTACTTATGAAAATATTATTATCTATAAAAAATTTATAAAAATAATGCTTCTACTGGTTAATAGTTCCTTCTTTCAACATTTTCTGATACAACATATACCTCAGATTCTTCTTCAGTTTATTTATTTTTACATCTGCTACATTTATTTCGAAAACATTTTTCTTTAAATACCAAGATTCATTTAATAATAACCTGAAATTCGTTAACACATTCATTTTGAAAATTGTCTTTGTATACTGTACTATTTTTACCTTTTTAATAATTAAGATATAATTTATATCTTGCGCTTTTGTACTCTGCACTTATTTGTTCTCTTGGATCACAATTAAGATTAATTGAGTTTTTATTGAAATTTCTTTATTTTGGATGCCGTTCCTTAAACAATGAGATGGCTGAAACGAAATTAACTGCCAGTTCTCTTGTTTGCTTGTGGACTTCATTCTTGAGCTTGGAGAGCATGCTTTTTTGAATTGCCGGGTCAATCCGACCGCACTATGATGTTTAGTTTCTCGGGATTGCTAGTCATACAGAAATGACATGGCTTTGATGTGAACCAGAGTAGTCAAACTCTCGGGATTACACATTCTGAGATTGTCGTGCGATGGTGACACTGTCATTTTAATGAAAGATTCCAATTCGTATTCGCATTTTGGTTCGGTAAAATTGTTTTCGAAATCAATTGTAATTTGAAAATAAAAAGTAAGAAAAAGTTTAAACAATAAAAATTCCAATAGTTCACTTAAACAACTTACAATTTTATTATTCATCAGAAATATAGATTTTGTTAAATTTTAAGTTTTTTTTTAGATTTTGCATCTTCTTCTGACCTCGAATTGTTTTTGGGTTTTTAATTGTTGTGGGTAGAGCGAAGAGATACAACAGTCTTCATAAAAATTAATTGTCAATTCCTTATTTTCGAATTAAATCAAATGAAAATAGAAAAAAACTTTCCACCACAAAATCCTGTATCTTTATTCATCAACAGGACGCGATTCATTTATATAAGTAGTGCTTATTATCAGTAGTGTTATTGAAAGATTACCAACAAAACATATAAATATATAGATTAGATAGATGGATTATATTTTTGGATTGATATAATTACAGTAAATTTTCTTCGTTGGTCTCTAGTCGTTAATAGATTAATTGATGTTTTATTTAACCATGTGATACCTCACTTTTGGGTGATCAGAATGTAATCGATTTTATTTTTTTTCTTGTCTCTGTATGAGGTCTGTCTTTGATTTTATCTTTCTTTTGGGTTTGTGTACAGAGTCTGAGTCGATAAAGTTTTACGTGTATATAGTTGTTCTGGTTCATGATGTGTGGTTTTCTTGTGTTTATATTCCTTATTTTTGAATTTTCCATCTCTCAAGAAAGAAACTATGATTTTGAGACGTAATCGACAACAATTACAACTTGAAAAATCTGAAATTATTAGAACAGTCATCAATAATTTACGGTTGAAAAAGAAAATCAGCGAGTCGATGAGGAACCGCAAACAAGCAGAGATTAATAGTCATGTTGTTTCGGAAGACAATTTACGCAATGAGACCGAAAATATAATAGAAGAGAAGGAAAATGTGAATGAAAATGTGTTGAAAAATGAAAATGTTGTGGAGGACGATGATTTGCTGATGAATACGGAGTACCATGATAATTTCAATACGAACGCAAATGAATACGACTATACGGACAGCGAGGAGGACAGCAATGGTCAATTATTGAACGGTTTGAATTGGTTATTCAAGGAGTAGATATTAGACTCGGAGGAAAATTATTTTCTCGACAAACTTGTATCTGTCCTTTCAGTTCGTCAATTTAAAATATGTCTGTTCTCTATGACATAAAAGACGTTTAGTTATTTTTCGAACCGTTCAATCTTAATTTTCTTTCAATGATATCAAAATATATCTTAGATTTATCACTAGAAAAGAAAGAAATCAATAATTCAATAAATGAAATTAAACAAAATTATTTACCGTGAATCTGACTGTGATTATACTTTGAATAAATGTATATTTTAATGAGGTTATTTTTTTATTTATTTGCTGCTTTTTATTTAGTTTTTCGATATTTTATTTTTCCCGAAATAAACCTAACCCTAATTTGGTTAGTATTTTGTGGGTTAGATTAATTTAAGCTTTTATTATCAAGATTGTAAATAAAAATACTGGGAGCTTTAACTATCGAACCAAGTATTTTTATAGTGGTATCAGAAGTACCCACAGCAGTTACCCCACCAGAGAAAACACAGTTTTTTTTCAAAACAGTAACACAAAAAAACAAAATAATGTTGAGGTCAAACAAATTTAGGAAAACAACCACAACAAATTCAAATCAAAGTCCCAACAAAACAATCACTCTTGAACATACTCATTCAAAGAACATTCCAAAGCAATACAAGAATAGTAACAATAATTCATCCATTGAAAAAAACCATAAATACAACACCAAAATAACAAGTAAAATCCATTTCAAAATTCCAGAGTTCCCCTTAAATAATAAGCAGTATATAAATCAATGGTTAGAGACTTGCATCAACCTCCTTAAATTCAACAACATAAACGATGAAAAAAAAATATGCAAACATATAATAAATCATTTACCACCTTGCATCCATCATAAATTCAACGATAAACTATTCCAATTTTCAAATGCTGCGAAACCACTTAAAGATCTATCTGTAACACTAGGCAGACTTTACCCTCATAACCTGGATCGAATTCTTGAAGAATGTTATAATGAAACCAGTTTAGGGTACAGAAAGCCTTCCAAATATTTAGCTGAACTGACACATAAACTCAAGGACGAGAACAACCAACCCAACATCACTCTAACCAGATTTTTCTTCAATCGTATCCGTCCCGCCAACGTCAAGAACATACTTATCGCAAACAAAGATCTTACTCTAGAGGAACAAGGCACTCTCGCTGACCAAATTTATTCAAACGAATTTAACTCCATTAACGCTGTAACACAAAAATTTCATAAGAAAGAGGAATCCAACGAAACAATAGAATTCTTACTTAAAAAAATCGACAATTTAAATGAAGAAATAAAAACACCAAAATCGAACCAGAATTCACATTTCCACGAACCAACATCAAAACCTTCTTTGCAAAGATTTACGAACCACTTTAACACAAAAACGAATCATTATTCAAACTCGTATAACAACACATTTTGTTTCTACCACAATAAATATGGAAACAAAGTGTTTAAATGTACCCCTCCGTGCAATTTCAAGAACAAACATTTAAACACAAACCGTCATCTAGGTTCGCACCAAAACTAGATGACATTTACATCATTTTCACGGTGCAACCTCAAAACACTAGTTTTAGTTTTCTAGTTGACACAGGTTCTGTTGTTTCCGTTATTCCGTCAAGTCATTTCACACAAACACATTTCCGAACAAATACAAAATTAATCGCTGCCAATGGATTAGAGATTAAAACCTTTGGTTCAAAAACTTACAGTTTAGTTCTCTCAAATAAAATTTTTATTTGGAATTTTATAATTGCTGACATCCCCAAAGCCATCCTAGGGGCAGATTTTCTTACGCACTACAACTTACTAGTCGACTGCAAAAATAAAACTTTAATCGACAGAGACACTTCAAACTATCTTAATAAAATCAACATGAATCAAATCAAAACAATTAACCCAACTCTATCATACATACCAAAAACAAAAGTTACAACATTCTACAATCAAACATACAACAAAATGAAAACAAACAGATACAATTCATTCACTCTAAATAAATCAACAAACACACAAAAAAATTCTACATCGACATAAACAAATGTCACAAATCCAATGAAAGTATACGCAATCACTTCTTCACATAAACCCGCAACACAATTCAGAACGATACTCTCAAGCAAACGTCCAACGAAAAAAATTCAATGAAAGATCTAAAAACTTCAAATCCGCAATCATCAGACAACAATCTTAAAATCGCCGAAAATACGAAAATTTTAAAAAGATGGCTAGAAGAGGCAATAATAGACAAGATCGCATTTCAGTTCAAAGAAACAACACATCAAATTATCGCAGAAGATCTTCCGACACACGCCAAAACAAGAATCTTGTCACCAGAGAAACTTATAGAAGCAAAGAAAATTTTGAATGAGATGATTAACAAAGGCATAATCAGAAGACTCCAACTGGTCTTCTCCGTTACTTATGAAACTAAAAAAAGACAATTCCTGGAGATGCTGTGGCGACTATCGTAAATTAAACGCGATTACGAAGAAGGACGAATATCCATTCCCACTCATCAGAGACGTAACAACAAGATTAGCAGGAGCAAAATTCTTCTCAAAACTCGACCTCGAAAAAGCATACTACCAAATCAAAATGGCAGAAGAAGATATCACAAAGACGGCAATATTAACACCATTCGGACTTTTCGAATTTTTAAAAATGCCGTTCGGCCTCAAAAATGCAACATCCACCTTTCAAAGACATATGGATGGTCTTCTGTCAAAACTAGATTATGCTGTAGCTTACCTCGACGATATTCTAATCGGCAGCATCGATGAGACATCACATCAAAATCACGTCGCTACAGTGTACGAAATTCTAAAGAATAACTGACTCAAAATAAACATGGAAAAATGCAAATTCCACAAAACGAAAATCAACTTTTTGAGTCACACAATAGAACACTGAGTCATATATCCAATATTGGAAAAACTAGAACAAATAAAACTCTTCGAACTATCAGAAAATGTACAAGAGATCAGGAGATTTTGCGGAATAGTTAACTTTTATCATAGATTCATCCCAAATTGTTCAGGTTTGTTAGCGCCCATCACAGATATGATAAAAAACAAAAAGAAATTGGAAAGGATAAACTGGGATGAAGAAAGCCTCAAAAATTTCACGCCCATTAAAAATATTCTTGCCAAAATCAACAAACTATACATAATGCAACAAAACACGAAATTAATTTTAACAACTGACGCTTCAAATATTGCCATTGGAGCAACCTTATCTCAAAAAATTAACTCATACGATGTGCCTATCGCTTTCTTCTCACAAAAGCTCAGCATAACGGAATCTCACTACTCAACATTCTACAGAGAATTACTCGAGATATACAGAGCAATAAAACATTTCGAGGATTACCTGGTGAACAGAGAATTTACAATTCAAACTGACCACAAACCATTAACACAAGCTCTAACATTAAAAAATCCAAGCCCACGGCAATTAAATCACACTTGCTACATTTCGCAGTTTAATTGTGCAATTCATTACATCCCGGGTAGAGCTAACATCGTTGCACATTTCTTATCACGTAGCACTATCAACAACATAAACTTCATAAAGACGCTAAACTTCAACGATCTACTAAACAAACAAGACGAGGTACTCAGGGAATGTCAAAACACATCACTAATACTAAAAAAGATTGACCAAATCTTGTATGACAAAAGTATCAGTGGAATCAACAGACCGTTAATCCCGAAAGAGCTTAGAACTTTCTGCATGAAAAACATTCACGATTTTGGTCATTACGGTGTAAAAACAACATATAATATTCTCAAAAGCCAAGTATGTTGGAAAAACATGCACAGTGATATAAAAGTATTCACACGACATTGTGTCATCTGTAACAAAAATAAGAACACAAAAAACACAAGTTATCTCCGTATAAATATGAAGAAATGAACAAATTAGAATTTCTACACTTAGATCTCGTCGGACCGCTCCCACCTAATAAAGGTTACAGATATATCTTTTGCATAATCGATCGGAAAACCAATTGGTTCGAAGCCATCCCAACAAAGAACATAATGGCTATAACATAATGGCTAAAAATTCGAAAAACACTGGATAGCGAGATATGGTCCACCAAAATGCATCATGACAGATCAAGGTAAACAATTCCAATCAATAGAATTTACAAAACTTTGCGAAAATCTAAACATAAAAAAATACAAGTCAACACCATTCAATCCACAATCTAACGGGAAAGTGGAAATCTTCAATCGATATTTAAAACAAACTTTAAGGACAAAGGGCAACAATCAGAATTGGTTATCAAAGCTGAGTGAAACAAATTTAGCCCTCAGATTAAAACCTCATAGTTTTGACAACAAGTCCGCTTTTGAAAAATTAACGGAGACAAAATTCAACATCAATTTATTTACGAAAGTTAGTGAGATAAAAAATTCATCAAATAACGAATTGTAATCTAGTACGCACAACCAAACAGCTTATATTAAAATTCAAAACAGCATAGGTTTTGACGAAAAATTCGAAGGGCCTTTCAACGTAATTAGCAAGGGAACAAACCATATTACAATCATCAACAACAACAAACACAAAAGATACAACCTTCGAAATGTGAAACTCATAGATTAAACAATGCAATACAGTCATAACAAACAAGTACACAAAATTATACATATGTACATACAACCTCTTAAACTCCGTTTTCTTGGGGGGGGACTGTTATGATACCTCACTTTTGGGTGATCAGAATGTAATCGATTTTATTTTTTTTCTTGTCTCTGTATGAGGTCTGTCTTTGATTTTATCTTTCTTTTGGGTTTGTGTACAGAGTCTGAGTCGATAAAGTTTTACGTGTATATAGTTGTTCTGGTTCATGATGTGTGGTTTTCTTGTGTTTATATTCCTTATTTTTGAATTTTCCATCTCTCAAGAAAGAAACTATGATTTTGAGACGTAATCGACAACAATTACAACTTGAAAAATCTGAAATTATTAGAACAGTCATCAGTAATTTACGGCTGAAAAAGAAAATTATTATTAAAAGAAATTATGACGATGATTTAGTTATTGTTCATCAAGAATTTCTGTCACTGCTCCTGATAGAGGTTCCTTATTAGACAAAAAAGTTTAATAAATTCTGGTTATAATAATCCATCACTGATTCCGGAACATTCAGATTTACTTACGGAAAGTAAAGGAAGTGGTTTACAAGAAGTGAAGGAAGAAGTTCAAGAAACACAAGAAGAAAAGAGAAAGAATACTTTTAGCAGTAGTGATGAAGATAATAATAATAAAGTAGATTTCCAATCGAATAATACCGAAGACAAACAAGAAAGTAATCAGCGAGCCGATGAGGAACCGCATAAAGTTTCCTCTTTGGAAAAACACACACAACCAGAGATTAATAGCCATGTTGTTTCGGAAGACAATTTACGCAATGAGACCGAAAATATAATAGAAGAGAATGAAAATGTGTTGAAAAATGAAAATGTTGTGGAGGACGATGATTTGCTGATGAATACGGAGTACCATGATAATTTCAATACGAACGCAAATGAATACGACTATACGGACAGCGAGGAGGACAGCAATGGTCAATTATTGAACGGTTTGAATTGGTTATTCAAGGAGTAGATATTAGACTCGGAGGAAAATTATTTTCTCGACAAACTTGTATCTGTCCTTTCAGTTCGTCAATTTAAAATATGTCTGTTCTCTATGACATAAAAGACGTTTAGTTATTTTTCGAACCGTTCAATCTTAATTTTCTTTCAATGATATCAAAATATATCTTAGATTTATCACTAGAAAAGAAAGAAATCAATAATTCAATAAATGAAATTAAACAAAATTATTTACCGTGAATCTGACTGTGATTATACTTTGAATAAATGTATATTTTAATGAGGTTATTTTTTTATTTATTTGCTGCTTTTTATTTAGTTTTTCGATATTTTATTTTTCCCGAAATAAACCTAACCCTAATTTGGTTAGTATTTTGTGGGTTA